>LUCH01001647.1:95819-117161 GCA_013368495.1 Paragonimus heterotremus
GGGCCTTTGTGTCCAGCTGGCCAATGCTGATTAGCCAACTGAATGGCTAGCACGGAAAAGAAATCCCTCCTTCTCTCTCGGAAAATAAACCAGTAGAGGGACTGCAATGACAAGATCTGTGCTAAGACGAAAGATGTGTGAAATGTAATACAAGAAGCATTTCAGTATACGAGTGCATGCTAGTGCATTCCAGAGAGGATGAAGTTGAAAAACAAAACTCAAAGTTGAACTACACATACTTGCGGTGCCAGCAACACAGACGTTAGCAAAATAATTAGTTTCATACTGCATGTCGTATTCCAACAACTAACAAATCTCCGAACGAATAGACCATCTAACGTTCTTGTCGAGGATTGAGATCTACGGTAGAGAAAATCCTCACCATTTGGTTAACACACAACGGCAAAAAGATCTGAACGTGGTTTTTTCAGATGAGCAGATTATCCACAACCAAACAAGGCACCACATATAACGGGCTAACTTTTTGGTGGTCTGTCTATACCACGCTCCATTCATAGCCGTGAATGTGTGTATGCTCACTATAATCGAACTCCTCCCCCACCCCCCAGGTGTGCGGTTGCACGCATGCATGTGTGTGTGCGTGTTTACGTGCAAAATATGACTACACAGATCAATCGAGAACTCTACGCTCCCCTCTCCGTATATAAATAGTGAAACTACCTGCCTATTATCAACTGCGCTGGTCTTCTGTAACATGTTCAAGGTTAGTTTCTTCACAAATATTACCCCGTCCTCAATGTTTAGCTCATATTTGTGCTCGTTCTGTGTACAGCGTGCCCACCGGAAGTCAGGTCACATGGCGTGAAGTCGGATGCTCTGAATCGAGGTCAGTCCAGTGTGAATAAATATCAGATTGTCTTATCTGTATGCTGTCGTGATTACGTGTTTACTTAATTCCATCATCTAGATTGAACATCACCCACAATTGATCGCAGCTGTCGCATTCTCAGACTTTCCAATCGACCCCTTTCGAAAGGCAAAAACACAAGACTCGAGTTTCGCTCTCATTAGGGCTGGTCAGCAGTACATATCCTCGCCTCTGTCAGGACTAGAACTCTGGCCACGGTGTTCATGAGGCAACCGTGTTTACCACTGCGCGATTGACCTCACATTAGGCATGACCGAATTATCATATGTGAACACTCAACCACTTTCATTCATTTGCTGGCAAAATTTGTTAAGACTGAATTTACACTTGTGATCGGAAAGCTCATGTTACTCCTGTATGATTTTGTCAACTTTGGTTGTGTTGATCGTGGAGATGCTACCTGAAACTGACTAAGGATAAAAAAGACAACAAGAACTGTTCGAACGCATTTCTTGAGGAAACAGGGCCGTTATCAGCGCTTCATGGCCAAACTAATCACAGTGTGTTCTGAATGTTGTTCTCACGATCAAGCGACGTGGGGTTTGGTACCGTCAATTACATTTGTTGATGGGTACGATATGAAATGTACATGTGAGAGCAGTCGTGGTGAGAGTTACTAGGTGATTCAAATAGTTCACACGGTCTGGCTCAGCATCCGCATCCACCGTGACATACATGCGTGATACAGATATCACATTCACATCATGATATTCTCTCAGCCACCCTTCATCCGACAGTCGTTCAATCCAATGAATCGAAGCAACGTAATAAATTGATGGTGTTTTATGTATGTGGGAGTGTAGGGATCCAAACTGGCTTCAAAGTTTTGGTCGCAACTCCGTCTATGGAGTATCGGTGTGTTGTACAGAACAATTCCACATGGCTGAATAGTCGAATTAACAATGCACGTGAATGCACCAATCAAACAGATGTCTGTTGAGTGACGGGGATGCCACTGAATTTCTGTAACCATCTGTCAATACATTTCTTTCCTGTTCAGATCCGGATTCTTTCGAAGATTGGGAACAGGGACCAATAGTTATACCGAGAATAAATGTGGAACAGCTGAGGAAGAAACGTCGAAATTGCTTCGATTCACACTAATCAATATATACTTCGTGCATATCACATTCGCATTACCTTAATCAATAGATCATTTGTGCACGTTAATTTCCGTTCTTGTCTATTTTCATAATTTGATGGAGCTGTCGATTGTATGTCGATCACAATGTTCAAGCATGTAGAAGTTTAGAATTACAGCCAGTTCCATCCAAATAGTTCACGGAAAGTAACCATGCACTGTCACCGAGTAGCACACAAATAACTCTGTAGTGGAACTCTTAACCGTGGTAGCTTGAGTACTCACTAACAAACAACGGGTATGTTGTTTCTGTAGTTGGTTCGAATCCGGCCAAGATCCAGATTTTTCTCAAATGGGTCTATTCTAAATTATCAAACCTGCCAAACCACTTATCAGTAAGTAAGTAACCACATCTCGACGATGGTCAATGAAAAAGTTCAGTCAAATGGTTGGGTTCTTTGTTGTTCCGATTGGTGTGCAAGCTTAATGCAGTGGCGCTTGTCTGGATCGTGTCCTGTCCTGTTCACTTGTCATGTTATCTATTCCGATCCAGGTCCAACCGCGTCATACGCGCCTGTGTATCGGTCGCACTGAATCACATCCAGCTGGAGCATTCCAATTGGCTGAGTGTGCAGTTGATGCCTGCCTGCGTGCGTGCGTTCAGCTGTGGAAGATGGTTTACGAGCCGATGGATGTTTGGACACGCATGTGCAGGTTGGGACAATGAACTTCACTTACGCTAGACGGCTTGTCACTTGATGGGACGCGTAAGAGGGCGAGACGACTGCTACTCAGCCACCGACCGGATATGAGGTTATGGTGATACGCTGACCACAAGTCGATCTGGAAAACACACTGATCAACCGGATTTAGTCTTGTACGAACTTGTTTCTGGTAGCTTGTTCGAATCAGTTGGAGTAGATTCCTCCATAAGTCGCGCTGGAATGAGACGATCGATCGGTATATTGTTGTGAGATGCACCAACATACAACTTGTAATGTTTGTGCGAACGATTCAGAACACGATACGGACCTTTGTACGCTGGTTGTAGGGATTTATGGGGCTCATCATAGCGGACAAATACGTGCGAGCGGTCAGTCGATTTGTTAGGATAATTGATGGTTTTGCTTTGAAATCGTGGTGGTTAGTAAGCTAACTTGGACATGCATTACTGCAAGCGACTTGCGTAGTTTGTCGGATCTAGAGAGACTGAATTGTTCGAATAGGTTAGTGGCTGACCAGGTGAACACAAGCTGGTGCCGTAGGTAAGTTGTGCTGACTGTCAGCACGAACAGAGCTGCGTAGTACAAGAAGCACAAGTAGTAGTTGATCACACCAAGTAGTTGATTCCAGTTTGGTAGTCATAGTAGACGTTAATGTCCGGTGAAATCTTTCGACGATTCCGTTGGATTGTGGATTGCTGGATTGTGTACGCTGTAGTAGGAATCCGTTGAATTCCAAGGAGACGTGTGAGCTGTTCAAATAAATGAGATTCGAAGTGGGAGCCGCAGTCCGTAGTTATAGTGGATGGGTTGCCAAAGCGTAAAATTCATCCGACCACGAATGCTGTTGCCAGGGTTTGAATAGCGGTGTCATCGCTCGGAAAAATTTCAGGCCACCGATTAAACCTGTCGATACACGTAAGGAAATATCGGAAACCTCTCGATGGTGACAAGGGTCCAACAACGTCAATGTGCATTTGATCGAGACGTGTATCAGGAGGTAGAAATAATCCAAGTGGAGTGACGATATGACAGTGGATTTTCGAATGCTGACAAGCCAAGCAGCAACGCGTCCAATCGCCAATATCCTTGTTCATGCCGAACCAGACGAATCGTTCAGAGATAAGTTTCCTGGATGAGACATGTTGTGAAGGGCATCGAAAACACATTTTCGCATTTCTTTTGGAACGACAGGTCTCGGTGATCCCGTAGAGAAATTACAAAGAAGTTATACTCCCTGATGTGTTATTTGCTGAGCGTTCATTAAGCTCTTGTCTTTATCTGTGTCAGGATCGCTAGCTTGAAGTTTAGCCATATGCACAAAGTCGATGAAGCTGTCGAACGCGATGTTTGCTAGTTGCACTCTCGATATACCGTCAGCTACCGCGTTTTGCTCTCCGTTGAAGTATCGGAAGTGTACTGGGAAATTGTTGTAAACTCTTCTAAACAGTACGCTGGTTCGTCCTAGCTATCGTAATTCGCTTGACAGAATTCGGATTCTCGTCACGGTAATAATTAACACGAAAATCTCGGTCCTGAACTGTACCGCGACTGTCCCGTATTCGCTCCCAAGGCAAGCCAAAAGACGCATTCAAAATAAGAAGCTTTATTCCGCTCCAAAACGGGGTGCGGCTAAGGCGACAAGGACAAGATATTCGTAGGGCGCATAATGACCACACATTCCCACCACATCATGAGAAAGAGTTAGGATCGCACATGTGCAGAGCGGTATGAATAGTCTTAACCGATTTGAACAGTTGCGCTAGTTAGGACTGAGTCAGATGTTTTTTCTTCTTTCTCACGACGGAGACGCCCTGGGACGGTTACACGGTGGGCGCTGCGACAGAAATATAACCCAAGTGGTGAATAGCGATCAGGTTTGGTCGATAGAGCGTACGTTAATGGTTTGTGGTTGGTAAAAGCACAAAATGTGTGTCCTTCAACGAAGTGACGGTTCTGTTCACACAACCACGCACCTCATACCCAATGTAAATGCGTCGGGAATGGAACCAGTAGTCGTTTGGATGGTGACATTTGTTATCCATCTGGTCAATGCTGATTAGCCAGATGGTAGGATAGTATGAACGTGGAAAATCTGATGTCATAAACAAAAATAGATGGTACAGCAAAATCTTCTGGCTCACCACTCTTCGGTACCTGGCACAACCACGAAAGATTCCTTCGTTCGAGGTAACCTATTTGTGCATGCCACGACTACTAGTTGATTAGTAACTTGGCTGTTGATGAGACTAGTTGTCGGATGCACGTGAGTTAGCAGGAGCAGAGAGGTTTGCCGGTCAGATCGTGACAAGTGCAGAAGAGATAACCAAAGAACTGGCAACGGATAGTGCATCTGTTCGATACAGCTTATTTGAACCTGTTTCGTAGGTTGAACACAGATTTTGCGCGTATGACAGACGTTTTCTATTGTGGGTTGTTGCTTGCCATTTTCCTCCCGTTCCTCTGACTTTATTGAGTAATGGCTCTTCTGATCGCCTGTGTTGTCCACAATTCACCCGTTATGGGTTTTAACCATATCTCACCATCGCGTCGATATATTGCGGCGAGTGTTGAGATAATCGCGCCTCCGATCTGGTCATCCATCGCACTCGCCCCTCTTTTGAGGAACTTGCTGTGATTGTGCCACATTGTTAGGTGTACACGATTGATTCACCGCACACGATTAACTCGTTTGATTTTGAAACTCGTATTCATGCTGCTCGTAATAGCAAATGGTGTGTCCCATCGTATTTTGTATTCGCCTGCACCGGGACCGTGTGTTTCTGATCGACCGTCGTCTCTTACTTTCAGCTCGTTTGCGATCTTGAACAAATACCATTTATATGTGTTGTGCCTCATGTCATATTTTTGTGCATTTTGGCGCCGTGTTTTGTGTTACCCGTTTAGGTGTACAGTGTTTCATATATCGTCGTTCATGTAATACTAATTGTTCCTCTGCCTGTCCCTGGACACAAACATCTGAGAGAATCCTGGGCTCCGTTCAATGAGTAAGATCATATAGTGAACTCTACGTTGTCGCTTTCTTCGCCTTGCGATATTCATACAGTAAATCTGATAGTCGCTCTTCTTACTTATGGTCTTTATTGCTCAGCCACTCGTCAACTGTACGACTGAACCGCTCCGTCAACCAGTTCATTTGTGGATGGTACGGCGATTTTCTCAAACGCTGAATTTCTCAGTTGTTTAACGCGTCCTGAAATTGCTCCCCATCCAAACACGGGCAATTGTCTGCACCGATTCTATGCGGTGCTCCACAACAAACATGAACGTGGTGAAGAAGTGTGCAATCACTCCGTACGTTCGATCAGCCATTAGAATGGTACCCACTCATCATGTGAAATGGTCGATCACTACAACTAAATAGCCATTTTCATGTGGATTTGTTTGGAGTGGACCAAAATTATTTATCCCCCATGTGTGCGCGGCTTGCTGTTACTATGAATTGCATCGGCGGCGTTGCCGCCATTGCATCGCGACTCTGTTAACAGTTGGGGCATTGTTAGGGGACACATATCCTGATGAAGGAGCTAAGGCAAATCACGTCATATCAATTGATCGATCCGGCTTCGGGTTGACTGATCTGTTTGAGCTTACTCAGTTCATCGACCTCACCCAGTCAATCAGATGGCAGCTGCGCAATCAAGCGCATGTATGCCATCTGAACTGTTTACTTTCTAATGCCTCCTATAACGTGATTCGTTCTAACGTTCTGACTGTCATATGTGGTCGTCTCGTTTGATTTGCTATGAGGCTTTTCGACCATGTATGGTACTCATTTCGCCCCTTTAGTTTAGAGCCTCTGTGACTTAATTCTGACTCTTCCCGCTCTTCCAATAAGCTGTGTTGCCGCGTCGCTTTTTCATTTCTCGATTTCGAGTCAAGCGACTGAGTGCATAGCCAAACGGAGGATCCAATAGGCACGTCCGAATCAAATCGGTCGCATCTTTCCGCATAATGAGCCAAAATACAATTCACCGTAGTAAATCGAACATATTGATGCGGAAGATATTAAACTTATGATCAGAAGGTAGTAACGCCAACGAACTTACCTATGTATATGTGGCACGTAAACAGCACTGTACCAAATATATGTGAACAATGATACTACCGAACTGTCTTCAAGAAACGCGTAGAGGAATAACGAATACTTGATTCTAAACAAGACCTTGATCGAAGATTCTACAATACTATTTTACAGGCAATAAAATGTGCAAAACAATCACCTGCATACCTCAACTGCAACGATCAATATAACAATCAACAATATTTTCGCCTCCTGAATGACATTGATACCGTCCATCTCAACTACTGTACATCGTTTATTCATCACCGACGATTACTTTGGTTGATTTGGAAGCTCGTATTCATGCTGTTTACAATAGTGGGTATGTGATGTTTTGTTTACCGAATGTTATGCTACCGAGTGGTAACGGAATAAACTGATCTATTGACACGCTCACAACATGTGCGAAACAGTTGATGGACGTATCATCTCTTCCTACGTTATTCGAAGTTATCCGGCTTGAAAACGGTCTACCGAACGACGTTAACTTTGGAATCACCACAGAGTCAATTTGGCAGGAGGCGCTGGCTCATCCATGGATGCGTGATATGCGTCAGGCGATGGAGCTATTGGATACTCAGTGTTTTCCTTACTGGATGCCAGCCGGCGAAAATGATCTAGAGGGCTTCGCACAATTCATCCGTCTTCCATTTGAGGCCGTATAATTCTAAGATGAGTTCTGTGGACGGTGTGTCTTTTAATAGCAACCTAGTTAAGGCATCAGCAACACTATTGAATTGTCCGGAAGTGTACTGAAATTTGTAGATAAGATGAGAGGCGAACGAATCCTCCGTGTGTTTGTCATCTGTTGTATCGTTTTATCTTCACTCACTTACGAAACAATGGATTTATGTTCCGTAAGGATCGTGAGCCATTGTCCCAGAGACTACGCGTGGTGAAGTAGGAATCTGTTCAATTGTGATCAAAGTGGTCTCATGAGTCCGGGTCCACTGTCAGTATTCGCCCTTTCGCGGAAGTTGTTAAAGAGGGTGAAGGTGCGGAGTATGAGTCGAGAAAACTGTGTTACCACTCCTAAAAACAACCAAAGTTCGCTCGCGTTTTTAGGTGATGGCGCATCCAGTAGAGCTCGTACTATCTCTTCCAGTGGTTGTAAGCCTTCCTTTGACAGCCCAATTGATACCCAACGTATATTCGGATGGTAACTTGTCCCTACCTATTCCTCTCACACACAACACGCTTAGAAAGTACATTGAGAAAATTGATCATAACCCAGCTAATTTAAACCCGTCATCAAATAACCACGTTCACTATTCAACCGAATGATAATAGAATAAATGGATGGTTTATTGTCAGAACAGTAACAACAACAATAATAAAAAATGAGTACAGAATACAATAGATAGGTGAAACAAAGTTGACTGCTGGTCCGTAAAACAAACAAGGCACTCATTACACAACGCTGTAACAAAGCTTATGAAGTGATCAAATGGAAAACCAGGACGGCTCAGCTATCTGAAAAGAATGATAAATGATTCACTAAACGACGCCGGCTGTTGGCTACTATAACGAAAAAAATAGATATGACCAACATAACTTACTCGCGCTAAACTTACTCGTCTTCTCTTCAATGACCGCAGTTCATAAGTAAGTTGATGATTTCATAATCACACACGACCAACACACTCACGGCTACATTCTACTCAACGCCCTATAGTCATGTCACCACGACCTATGACGTCTATATTTCTCTCATTTGCCACGCACTCATATTCATGGTCACGAAACTGTCGTTCAATGAGCCATTGGGCGCTCGTCCGGATCGTACTTCTCCAGACCATACGGTCCAACGCCAAGTCCTCATAAGATCTGAATTCGATATTATGTGGCGAAACGGCTACGTGGATTACATCCCCGAATCGCAAATTCTCACAACCGACATTGCTCTCATTCGTTTTCAGTTGCGCTTGTACCAACTATTTCGGAATCCGTTCGTCTCGCATTTTATCAGCGCATCCTAGTCAACGAAGCTGACGTAACATCCGGTTAGCTTTAATCCCGACCGTATCTGTTCGTCGGAGTACCTCAGTGTTCGGAATCAGGTTTGACCACCGAATACTCAAAATGCGTCCTAGAGGTTGCAGATGCAAACGGATCAGATAACGCACATTCTGTTGACACAATGTCCATGTTTCGCTGGTGTACATCAGAGTAGGCTGCATCATTTCGCGGTAGATATGTAGCTTGGCTAGCAACTTCAGACTGTGCTTCTCTTAGACGCGCCACTGAAAAAGTATGAAGGCAGCGCTAGCCTTCACTGCATGAGCTAGCAACCCGCAAACCACGGACAGATCTGTCGACAGATTGCTATCCGTGTAATAGAGGAATGTGTAGCTATCCACAATATCTCCATTGATGCAGACTCCAGATGTATGCACAACACATCCGTTCGGATAAGGCTGAAAGGAAGAAAACGTTTTAACTGTGTCAAATTCCAAACCAACTTTGGATGTCGCAGACGTGAACAGCGTGGCCAATTCAGAAGTTTATCTTCGTTGTGTGTAAGTAACGCGCTATCATCTGCAAACAACAGCATGCATACTGTGCAGGCACGTAGACGACTTGGTGCATCGAAACGTTGAATAGTTGGTGATCGGTCATTTGTGCACTATTCGGCATGCACACTGTGCTTCTAGTTGTAAGGAGTAACCGTTAGCATTGCGGCCAAATATAAACTAGACAAGTCCGAGGCTAAGATACAACCTTGTCCTACGTCAGTGACAATGACAGTCTATCAACAGATTGGGCACGTCAACTGGTTACGTCCACGGTAACTCTCGTGAATCTGTTGAACAGCGAACGCCACTTTATTGCATATTGTCCCGCATTGAACCGGCTGTAAACAGCGGATTGTGTGACCCAGTTTCCCTGCCTGATTGACTTAGGAGATTGCCAGTTCGCCAAGACCCAGAAAGGGGTTTGATTAGTGCTCTCAACCGCAGCCTCTGGTTCAAACATCTATGCCCCTAGTCAGTCACAATGAACTCGGTCAGCTGGAACGACGTGACAACACTTGCAAAATACATGAATTGAGAATCAGCCAATAACACGTAGCCTTGCACGGTATGCACGACACACTATTACCGTCGATCAGGTGAGGTGGACATTGAATATCAGAACAGATCGGACAATGCATACAGAAGAAAGCACGGCGGCAATGTGCACATCCATGCCTGATGCACTACAAATGTTCTGACCATACTCAAATACTTCCAAGGACTCAAAGATTCGTCCCACGTTCCTGCGTGAACAACACTACGCAGTGAGTAATGCAACATACGAACCTATGGGAACAACCGAATTTTTTCTGGTCACAACACTTAAGCTAACTTGAAACAGGTGAGACCGGAAAGGTCGGAGTCCAGGTCACCATTGCCCAGCCGATCCAACCAGCGTATAGACCTGACGACTAAGTCATGTTAGGGGAATATGTCATGTCATGTCACACACACACACACGCACAGTTAGTGTCACAATCTGAACTGTTTGGGACCTTAACTAGGGATGGCGAATTACGTGTAACTTATGACACCATCAACAAGGAAGGGTTAAGTAGAGAGGATGATACTCGCCAGTTTTGGAAATTGGATGCTGCCTATGCTCTCAACCGTGATAGTGGTTTCATTGTGCCATACACTAGAGCCCATAACGAGTTCAACGAGTACCAGGGATGTGTGGTACTCGCCAATATACCTCTCGATTCCTACAACCACACTTAGTGCGTACAAATGCTTCACTTAGAAAAAGCCGTAATTTCGACATGTCAACGAATGACATACAATTGTATGTACAATACTGGTCATGAATTCCTTAATTTTTGAACAACCTGTCTCGTAGTCCTACTATTGTGGCCCATAGAGTGGGCACAGATAGTGCGATTGAGCTTTCGCAATCACGGAGTTTTTTTGAACCACTGTGTAACCGGATGTCGTCCACTACCTTGAAGTAATGGTTACGCACGCATGTGTAGAGGTTTCATTATTTTGTACTTCATTTTCTTAACATTGCGTAACTGCTACATCAGACCACATTGTACATTCTTATTTTACTTGAGTAAAAAAAAACACATTTTCCAATAAACTCTGCTACACGTGCTTGCTCGTACTTTCTACGACGCCGGTGGTTGCCATCCAGTTTGAAACATCCTATTTGTTGGATTAACTCTGTAGTGACCTGCGACCGTGTGGTTTATCTAAGGATCCCGGCTGCAATCGTGTTTTCCTGCTTGTTTGTTCTGTACGCATGATTCTATGTACGTCTATAACAGGTGGCCCGATTGGAACTTAGTGCCACTTTCTTCAGTCGTGCAACTAATTGCACGCAGCGAATGCTTGCCCTTTTCTTAACGACTCAGCTATTATTTCATTCAAGGTCGTTTAACCCGAACCTTTTCTAGCGTCGTTCCACGCACCTTTCGCTTGGCGTGCTTTTGAGAGCCACTAAGTGGGCTGTAGCCCACCTCGCACTCTTCTTGTTTTTCCTCTTGGTTGCTGCCGTTGGTCCCAGACTAGGCTAGAGTTAACTACTTATCATATTTCCAAACACTGCTGGAAATATACGGTTTGTATCCAAACCTAACTGCGTTCTCTAGTTCGATGCCTGTTGGGACTACGTTACGATTGCTCTTCAAGAAAGGCGCATAAAATTGCTAGTGGACGAGGGTCTAGCACATACCCACTTGTCCACTACAACTCTCAGTTCGGTTACTTCGCATCCTCATCTACGCTTGGAACAGTCCGAACACATTGCAGCATCATTGGACGCCTCACGAACATTGTCAATCTTTGGTGAGTCCAGTCCTTGACTTCACTCGTTATTTTTGTATCGAGAATTATTGTAGTCCACACATCTGTTCCACTACAAATTGGTGAACCCGACGTGACAGTTTCCTTTACCTACATTATATATATTATTTCATCATTCCGACATGTCTCAGTGCAGTGTTGAAGTTGACAATGATTTCATAGAGGCATCCATTACTATTCGACTTCCCAGGTTTTGTATTTCTAATCCCCGATTGTAATTCAGGTCAGGTCGAAGCTATATTCAGGACTCATCGAGTTAGATCACAACCTAGGATGTATTCATACGTAGTTCAGTCTATCCCAACTGAGATTGCTGGGGAAGTTTATGATATTATTAATGAGATACTCTCAGAATGCCCATACGACATCTTAAAAGAAGTCTCAACAAATAGAATTGGACTGTCGGAGCAGAAGAAGTTAGACCAACTGTTTCCTAATATTGAACTGGATGATCATAAGCCGTCGCAACTACTCGGACAAGTGAAACAGCTGCTTGGACCTCGAAAAAGGGACGATTCCATTTTTAAACAACTCTGGATGAAACACCCGCCTCCGTCCACCCGCGAAATACTGGCATCGTTTAATTCCACCGTCCCCATTATGGAATCAGATAACGCTGTAGATAAGATGGTGGAAGCTAACCCATCTCCCCAGATGGCTCCTGTCACCTTTCCCACCGCACCTCAGCAACCAGATGACACATATGCCGCACAAATAACTGCACTCACAATGCAGATGCAGCAGATGATGAACCATATTTCTCATCGAAGTCGGTCGTCATCTAGTGTGTGTCTATTCAACCGTCCCCTTCATATACACCGAACAGGAATACATCATTTTGTTGGTACCACCGGAACTTTGATCAACGTGCAAGGAAGTGTAACCAGCCATACTCTTTGAAATCTCCCCCTTCGAGAAACTTACTGGTCAGTCAGAAACGGCGACTGCTGTCGCTGGCTTAATTCCAACATGTTGCTAATTTTTCATATCAGATAAGTTTCCTGGTATCAGTTTTCTCATCGACACAGGAGCCGAAATGAGTGTAATTCCACGGCAAGCAAAAGAAAATTCCTCACCTAATTCGCCCGCCCTGCAAGATGCTAATGAAAGTCGAATAGCAAAAAATGGTACGCGCTCACTTACGCTAGATCTAAGGTTGCCAAGCAAATTTTGTTGGATTTTCGTCATTGCAGACTTTCGGAATGCCATTGTTGGTGCTGATTTCTTGTCGGTTTTCGGACTTAGTGTTGGTGTGCATCAAAAGCACCCTCTGGATCACACAACGTTGCTAACGGTGCACGGTACACAGGCCAAGATTAATTCTACAGGTTTGTGTTCCCTCATACCCGAGACTGCACCACGATTTTCTGCGTTGTTCCAAAGTTTTCCAAAGCTTACAACTCTTTCGTACGACCCCCTAAAAGTTATACACGAAGTAGTTCACCACATCAACACTACATGCCGTCCTACTACCACTCGATCGCGTCGACCTCCGCCCGCAAACCTTAAGGCTACTATAACTGAATTTGATCACATGTTACAACTAGGCATTATTCGGCCGTCAAACAGTTGTTGGTCAGCCCCATTGCACATGGTTCCTAAAACGTCAGACGACTGGCGTCCTTGCGGCGAGTTCCGTGCACTCAACAGCGTCACAACCCCCGATCACTATCCAGTTCTCCATATTCATGACTTTCCTCTTGCTCTCGATATCAAAACCGTATTTTCTAAAATTGACTTAGTGCACACTTATCATCATATTCCTGTGGCCCCTGAGGATATTCTGCAAACGGCAATCACAACCCCGTTTGGTCTTCTTGAGTTTCTCAGAAAGCCATTTGGTCTTCGTAACGCTGCTCAAACTTCTCAACGTTTTGTGGACCAAGTTACCCGAGGTTTCGATTTTGTTCATATTTATTTTGAGAATGTATTGATTGCTATTCGAGACCATTGTGAACATGAACAACAGCTCCGTTCATTATTCGAACGTTTCATTCAATTCAGAATCACCATTAATCCCTCGAAGTGTGTCCTCGGTGTTGATTCCCTGCAATATTTAGTACCTATAATCGATTCTGAAAGCATCCGACCGATGGACACAAAAGTCAAAGCGTTACAAGATTCTCTCCTTCCCGATTCAATTAAAAAACTCCAACGTTTCATCGGTATGGTCAACTACTACCGTCGTTCCATATCACATCGTACACGTATTCTACAACCGTTGGCTGACCTCCTTCGTGAATCAAAGACAGGCGTTGTTGCCAATACCCAAGCACTGCATGCTTTTAACATTGGCAAAAGAACAATTAGCAAGGCCATTTCCTTATCTCATTTTAATACCGACCCTAATGTTCGATTGTTTCTCTCAACCGATGCTTCAGCGAACGCAGTGGGAGGAGTTCTCTAACAGGTTGTCAACGAGAACTTACAACACCTCTCGTTCTGCTCTCAAAAGCTGTCCCCTGCACAAGCTAATTATAGTACGTTTGGCGGAGAACTACTCACAAAATACCTGTCGGTTGGGCATTTCTGGCACTGGTTGGAAGGTCGAGTTTTCACTGTTCTGACAGACCACGCACCACTTGTCTAAGCACTCAACTCCTCACTGGAAAAACATTTCCACGTGAAATCCGTCATCTTGATTTCATTGCACAACACACAACGGATATCCGTCACACTCCAGGATCTGTCAACGTCGTCGCCGACGCCCCTTCCAGACTACATATTGATGCGGTTTCAACTTCATCAGAGACAAACCTAGAGAAACTGGCAGAAGCACAGCTGAACGACGAACATCCATCTCACGCGAAGACATTCTCGTCTCTCCGGCTGTCCAAAGTTCCCCTTGCCCACTCTCTTTCCACTATCCTGTGCGACGTATATCCTCCCAGTCCGCGACCGTTTGTTCCAATAACTTCTCATAGACTCCTGATCGATTTCCAACACCCGCTTTCACACTCCGGAGTACGCGCCACTCTCGAACTCATTTCTCAACGTTACGTGTGGCTTGATGAAAATTATCCGTAGGAAGTGAAATATGTCTTAAAACAGCGAATTTACGAGAGATCCGTGAATATCTGGCGAGATTTCGATGGCGTCGCTGAAGAAGTTGAGAATCATCAGATTCTGAGACAAAAATGATCACGAGCGCTGAAAGGTTTTTTTCAACCGCCCATTTGTTGGTTCGTCTTTCATTGGGCGCGAAGGTTGAAAATATTACTGTTAAGTGTTGGGATTCCACTTATGCGTTTTCATGTGGCGTAGCCGTTTATGTTCGATTAATAGTTAACCGTCCTATGTTGATAAATGGTTTATTGTTTACAAATTTTATCATCTCTAGCGATTCAAAGATCTAATCGAGGATCGCAAACTTTCCTAGCTTCCAGCAGTTCCGAAGTTGTTTGGAGAAATATATGAAAGACTGCAGTGTATTGTACGTTCAAGCAAAAAATCAAGTAATGGACGCTCGGAGTATGGTAATGTGAGTGTGAGTACTACTGAGGTTACGTGGTAGATGGCGTACAGGTGTACCAAGTACAAGCGGCGTAGGAACAAAAGCCGCAGATTACGACGTGTTTAGTAAGTTGAGTTCACTTGCTTTCAACTGCTCAGTTCTCGTGATACATGTTGCCAATCTCGCTTTAACGTCACTTGAAGGAAAACGATGTTGGTTGTTAGCTCTTTTACATTAGAGCACAACCATGACCTGACTGCCTTCCTGTACGATGCGCACCCAACGAACCGCTGGCTAACTGCAAGCGAAGTGAGCGGCTCTGGGCATTCACTCTAGTACAACACTCCAGCGACGGAGTTGAAACAGTATGCTGCGGATATTTATGGCAAGTATATAGCGACAATGGATACTCGTAACATCCGTCATCGTTTAAAATTTCCATCAGTGAATAAGTTTGTTTGCGTACGTCGAAATTTCAGAAAACCTACCCCAATTTCCTGATCACTCAGAGAAAAATGGCGTATTCTGTGTCATCAAAGACGATGGCAATAGATACACGCACATATGCCTCGCATGGAAAGAGCAAGTACAGTTGTTCAGAAGTATTCCCGATGTGGCCCAGGTCGATGCCACGCATGGAACCAACCGTCACAAGTAGGTCCTCTATCAGTTCATATTCGCGGTTGTAGTCTGAAGCTTCATCTGTTTCTCGTCACAGACGGGGTAGGCAATGGAAGACCCGTGATATATGGTTGTGTTCGGAGTGAAAAGTACGCATTCCTTCAGTCGTTTGTTTGAAATATTTTGCAGTGTGATGGGGGATCACGCACCTGTGAGAACGTTTGTGATGGACAAAACGGCGTCCCAAATGCGAGCAGCGCGAGTCGGGTTTGGGTGCGACATGATGTTGTGTTAGTTCCCTGTTCGAGGTGCCGTGAGGAAACACTTCAGTTGGTGTCATTAACCCTATAATCTCCATTTAGACCAATTCACTTCGAAGTCGCAATTTGCTTCATCGTATGGCAACTATGGATAACGTAGAAGATTGAGTGAAAAATTTTGTCCATTTATGGTTAAGGTCCAACCAAGAATTTGCGTTAATCAGACACACAGACCCAAAGTCAATGAACTACCTAATGTGCAGTTGGCTTTCTGTAAAGCCTAAGTGGGCCATCCGTGCACAATCAGACGTTGTTCACTTCGGAGACCGGGCAACCAACCGTATGGAGAACCCCAGTGGGCGAATTAAGAAGCGCACTCATCCATGGGATCACTTAGCCACGGCCACCAATGAAATTTGGTCCCACAGCAAGTGGCTAATACGGGAGTTTGAGATGCAGTGCACCTATGGTTATGACCGCCGTGAGGTGGTTAGCGTCGACGTGTGCGTCAAGAATATACTGTCTCGGCTGACGACGTTCGCCAGTCAGTTAGTACTGAAGCATCTCGGTAGTTGTGCTCCCCTACTGTATTGTGAACAACAAGACGAGTTCAAAGTAGTCGCACCTTATGTAATATCAATTTTTAGTTTCAGGTGAGCCATGATGGTGCACGTTACACTGTGGACATCAGTGATTGCACTTCAACCGGTTACCACGCATTCATATGCTGTCCGTCTTCAAAAAGGATTTCTATCCATACAGTGGGTTGTTGTCAACAAAGCCGCATTTATTCTAGGCCGTTCCCCAATCCATCGGCGGTGGCTTGCGAAATACAATTTCCCTAAAATCAGCAGGTTTCGTCGAGAGGTAACTGCCTCTCTTACCAATCCATTTCAATCGGATTACAAAATGCTGCATCAAGCACTGGCGAAGCCGCATAATGTTAATCCCAGGAATGGCAGCCGTATTTTCAAGGCTACTTAGGCTTTCATGCACCAGTCTATCGCGAAAACTAAAGCTGCTTCACCACAGGCGCTGCGTGTAATCGGTAGGCCGTGAATTTCTGTTATTTTTTAGTTAAAATATATTTTGTAGCTTTCGAAATTACTGAAATTTTGTGACATGTTGCAGTTCCCAAAATCTTAGAATTCTGTTTCCTCAAGCTTTCTTTGTTTCAATTTCCCGAAGACGTAAGCAAAGAAATTGCCGTAGCTCAACGGCATAGGGATTAGTAGTAAAATAAGGCAGAGTCTGATTCTACGTTATTTCGAGGAATTGAAGGTAACATATGATTAAAATCGATGTTACGGCCGTGGAAATTTGGACGTAATTGAGCAGGAAAGCGTGATTATAATTTCGACAATCGAACTGTCCCCTAGTAGCACGACCCACTATCGAATGATTAACGAGTGACTATCGGGTGACTATCGACCGGCTTACGAGTGACTATCGAGTGCGACAACTGTGCATCTGGTAGTCACTCGTTAGTCGGTCGATGGAAAATGTTTCGTAGCCCTTACTTCTTTACGAACGGTTTACGGCATTATTCCCGCATCCCGTATTTACTAAACACGACTTATTTGCTAATTTAATTCCCAGGATATCGCGACGGCTTATTAAAGTGTTATCACCATTTCGGGAAATTGGAAACAGACGAATGGGAAATAAGAAATTTGTGCGAACATTCATAAATATACCCATCATTCGTCCGTTGCTTGTTCACACGGTATTCTTTCTTTGGATACTTTTTTATTCACATTTTGTATCCAACGTCGTACCTTTCTTTGACAATCGCTTGGGACAATCCAGCAAACTGATGTTTCATAATGCTTTCTGTAACGTACGGAAGTCATTCTGTCGACTAACAACTTACCAGCGAGTGCAGACGCAAACCTGGTTGATGCCAAAGGGAATCGATTATCAACCCCTCGCCAATTGGCAATTGCGGCTAAGTCTTCTGTCATGGTCGACTTCATCAAGTTGCCGATGCAGTCAGTGACAGATCTGACGCCAAACTTGGACAGGCAGTTAACCTAAGTGATTTTAAAACAATTGAAAGTGTGGTTACCAACATCAAGTACGTCTCGCCGTCCTCTAGTTTCATGTTCAGTATCTGGATACCCTCCATCGTGTGCATAGGTAAACGGACGGGGAGCGTAGGAGATCCTGAACCGCCCTCTACTGCATGCATAAACCGTAATGAATTCAGCTCCTGGCGCATAGCGTGTATATCCTTTTTCATACGAACGTTCTGTGTAATCACGTCATCCACGGTGTTGGCAGATCGCGAAAGTTTGTCGCTGACGGTCAACATTATGGCTAAGGAAGATCACGGACGAACAAGTTTCTGTGCTTACTTTCAATGTTATATAATTTATTCATCGAAGATTTTATGGAAACTTCGGAATTTCCTTTGTGATACACTCGTATATTCCATGTGCATATGAAAATGAGCGGGTTGTTATGGAATACAATTACCTGTGGGGCGATCGTCTGTGCTGAACCCAAACACAGGGGACGAGGGTTAAGGGGGTAGCGTCTTGATGAAGGAACTATAGTACGATGTGAAATTCTTTAGAAATTATTTCACCTGGCGACAATGGGAGTGACTATCGTGGGGAGGTTTTCCACAGACGACATGGGTGAACACCTTCTATTAGGCAATTCCACCGACATGCCCAACAGCGGTGGCGGTGGAGAGTAATCATTGTCCGCGGAATAATGTCTTTTCGCTGGAATCCTGTCCGCTTCGTCTGTGAAATCTGATCTCAAAGCAGGTATTCTGAGTGTATGTGACAGACGTACATCTTACGCTTGCCAAGAGGATTCATGGGAGCAGTGCCACCCGTCGATGGAATGTCAGGCAGCTGCTGCAGGAGGCCTTCATATCTACAAGCCGTCTCGGAGTTGCCTGCAAAAAGGACCAGTTATAAATTATACCTACCAGTGGTTCGATGCATTTTCACCCTATACAGCTTGCTTCCTTTTGTAGCAGACGCTCCTTCTAAAAGCAATCTCTTGCGTTGCTTACTACTCACCCTAGGCCACAAAGTGTAACCTGGCTTGGCAATCCACGATTTATGAGCAATGTTGTCGTCAAACTCCACAACGTGAAGCATCTGAAGTGTTGAAGGTGACTAAATGCGAATTCTCTTAATACACCAAAGTTCTATTAAAAGGAACGCTGGACGTGATATGTTTCATTTAACGAGTATAAAGTTTGTGCAACTGGGTAAAATATATATTGATCATTCAAAGTTAAGAGGAATCCCTTGCACTGAATCTGCTCGCGATCCACCCAAGTGTTGTCCACATACAGATGCGGGCAAGCGTAGATGTTTAACGTAGATGATGGTAAGCTGGTGTTGGAGAAGTCACAGTGGTTCGCAAACCGTTGAATGCGAATGTTCCTCCCCCTGATTGCTGTTATGATAGCTAGCATATCTCCTACTAATACAGCATTGTTTGGCTTTCTATCAGTGTACAGAGAATTTCGCAATATAAAGTGGGAAACTTTATTCGTCGCAAATCGTACGTCTGAACATGCAGCGTCGTCCAATATGGCGCTATTTACGGTCACGTCCAACTGAAACGTTCTTTCCGTAATGCGACGAAAAATTTGCGAATCAGGCAAATTCGGTGAGCGGACGAAACTTCGAAGCCTGTGCATGTACGACTCAAAAGGGAATGCCAAATAGGAGTCGAGCGTACCATGCACTCGCACATCCGCACACAGGTGCCTCACACAGTGCACATTAAAAACCAACTGTGACTCACCGTATAGAGCAGCAAACTGCAACGATGTTTTCGATAGCAGGGACTCCACAAAATCAACGTAGTGCTTACACCACTTCGCACTGTACGATATGTACACGGAAATGGAGAACTTCGTAAAATTCTCAAAACCCTTCTCATCTGTGAGACCTTTCGGTGCAATAGGCCCTACGTACAATAGAAACTGTCGGAATTCTGTTACCTTCCATCGTTCATAATCCAAGAACGTACGACATTTCCGAGAAAACTTAGCAGGCATTTGTGAACGGATGAGACTAATTTGATTATTCGTCTCCTTAATGATATTTGAACCAACACGAATGTCCCGCTGTAGCGGCCCCGATCTCCACAGAGCGATGATTCTCTTCATGAGCCCCAAACAAATCGTGTGTATGTAATCCAAAGGGAAACATGTAATCATGTCTATGTTGAGCGATTCAAAGGGCAAATCACCAATATGGTGTTGGGACTGTCGTCTGCACTTGAAATCCGCATCGCTCGGCAACTTGTAATACACGTTTTGGTAAACCATTTTTCTGTCAACATACACGCCGCAGGCAGTGCACTTCTCACAAGCGTAGTATCCCGTGTGATTCTCCACTTGCCTGAAAAATACCCCGGGGAGCGCATCACCAATAATACAATCCAGCACTACATCGACGTGGATATTGTAATTCGACAGCACAACACCATCCCACAAAACGGTCTTCAAATCAGCGACAACGTCAACAAGATATTCGTGCACACTCCCCGGACTGCCCTCGTCACCAAATATTCCAATGACGAACACTGGCGTATTGGGTACAACCAGTCTCCCTAAAATGGGCCAAAGCTGCTGACGAGAGCTCTCCATCAAAGTAACCCCATCGATATTCGGCTGCATAGGGACGCAAATCAGCCGTTCATCCTATCGTCCCCTGACCGTTTTTTCAATGGACCCCTTCACACCAAAATGAACATAATCAACCCCTACAATTACCCTATTTCCAAATACACGTGGTGTTCTCATTGGTGTTCGGGCATCCACCGGCAACTCAAACAACAATTGTTTGAACTTCCCAAGCACGATGCTGGTCGTTGTCAGCGATAAGTTTGCTTCAAAGGCCATCTCCAACACAATGATTGCGTGAGTGCATTTCCTTTCGTATACGAATTATTGAGAAATTCCAATAAAATACAGGTGACTCGAAGTGTTAGTAAAATGATAAATGAGTAATAATAATAAACGATGAACACAGATTGTATATATGTGTATACATACGTGGACATACATATGTGTATGTGTATACACATATGTATGCCCAAGAGATGGAAGTGATGGAAGTGATCTCATGATCTTCAATGTCGACCTCTGTATCGCCGTTTCTGACGTTAGTTGTATCATCTTCATCATCTGAATCGTCCGCAACAAACGCTCGTCTGCGTGGTCGTAATGTTCCATCTCTAGATTTATTTCAAGAAACTCGGTTTCCGTCATCATGTCCTATCGGCCGCTGTTGAGTGCAGTTCCAACGTTTGCGCGATTCTCATTGAGATCAAGGGATAGAGTATTAGCTACCCTGGAATTTGAGCTGCCGAACCGCCTCACTTGACGCCAACAGCCACCAGTTGTTATCGATCTCATATTGTCCCCT
>LUCH01001648.1:8974-92067 GCA_013368495.1 Paragonimus heterotremus
TCGACCATGACAATGTCGCGTTGGGGCGTTGACATGCTGTATCCACGCTCTCCGGTGTACTAACGTCGATAAGGAAGTCGAGAATCCGCTATCACATCCCTGATGAGATACTGATGTCCAGTTTATTTTAGGAGTATTGAATTCGCACATAATGAGCAGATGAATAAACTCTTGTAGTCCTAGAAAGTCGTCCAGTTCCATGAGAAGAGTGTCATCGTCGGAGATGTCGGATAAAAGAGAACGGTGAATGACCCGCACTATGAGTGAGTCTGGGCCACGCAGTACCAGTAGAAGCCACAGAGCATCACATTTATCAGAGGACTGAGATCCACTGATAACCGCAGGTGTTGGGAGATGCTGATGAAGGAAAACCGCAGAACCGCCCATTCTCGTTCGGGCGGAGTCAGCTCGGTAAACCGAATACCCGGGAACATTCAGTTTACCGTCATTGATGTCACCTGTAAGCCAAGTCTCCGTGAAAGCAAATATGTGAGGTTGTGTACCATGAATTAGCTGTCTGATTTTCGGTAACCCAATGAACAAACTCGTTGTCTAGTTTCTTGCACCAATGAGCCCTGTTGACCCCATCGTCCTGGAAAAATTGTGGAAGAAATGCTTCGTTTCATTAGTATTTAGGAATCTTCAGCTTCAGTCAAGAAAGATTTTTCTCCTTGTAACGCAACTGTTATACTCTATATTGTATGTATATTTGTCCCGTAATATGCGTTTTAATATTTCATGAAAAATTTGGACAATCTCTTTTCGCGCCTGAATGGCCGTTTTTAACTCGCTTCGGCCTTGAAGCACCATTTTAACGAACTACAAAATTTTCGTTACAAATATCGCAGTCTTCTCGAAAGCTAGCCGTAGACTGATTTCTTCGGTTTGGCCAAGCTCGTATGGACGGACAAATGGACGGAGCAGTTATAAGTGTCTGAGCGTGGAGTGCAGTTTGACCTAACTCATAACGTATGACAAATGGACGGAGCAGTTATAAGCGTCTGAGTGTGAAGTACAGTTTGGCCTTACTCATAAGGTAGGACAAATGGACGGAGCGGTTATAAGTGTCTGAGCGTGGAGTACAGTTTGGCCTAACTCATAAGGTAGGACAAATGGATGGAGCAGTTATGCGTCTAAACAATTAGTTTCAGTCAATGCCAATTTTTCCTAAGGAAACCCCACCAACGTACTTAATTTTTGCATACGATACTAAGTGCAACCTTAGTTCTCGCAGTATATCAAACTTGCAGCTAAAAAAGAAGCTCAGCCTATAGGACGGAACACTGATTTGTTCGTCGAAATCAACATCTTGTTTTCTTGAATAACCAGACTAGCATATTCAGAATAAAATGTTTTTCTAATTTCATTACATGTAATTATATTATATGTGGACATTCATTTGCTTTCTCAATGCAGTTTCTAAATTTTGTTAAATTGCTAATTGATTGTCAACTTATCAAAAAGGTACGTATTGTTGGCTTACGCAATTGGCGTATTAAAACAAAATCCTTCACCGCGACCATTTTGTATCATTTTCCCAGCTGCAACTTGTCCAAATATTGTAATAACTCGGATAACTTTAAACCGCCATTATCTCAGGCAATTCACAAGTACTTTCTATCTACGGGTACCTTTCAGCTGCAGTCTTTGATGTCATTCTTTCAGCAGATCACCTTGTTTCTATTTCAGCGTACATCCTGATTTCTTGGAAAAGCTAACAAAAGTGGTACCAACGAGTAGTGAAGCATGGTGAATTGTCCTGCGTTGAAGTATGTAATAGGCGTCTCTCACGTTTGTAGTATTATGAAAATCTTAGTACTCATGTTTCAACAACAGTTCGATTTTCGAAATTATAGTCACGCTTTCCTGCATAATCACGCCGAAATCTAAATAAAAGCGTTGGAATCACCTTAGGTATGTATGTGTTGGTAGTTATTAATCAGTTAGCCAAACGATTACTCTGTGCAAAATCTTGAAGTGTGCCGAGACCCTATTCTTTATTGTCCATTATGTTAGAGCTACGAGTACCATTCGTACTCTTTCTGTTTCCTACTTTTTGTATGTATTTAAGCATTTGTTTGAACAAGTGGAGAAACCGACATGTTCTCCGCCCACTCGTACGTACGACCCCGCTGCGTGCACGCTTGTCGCCTCGCCCCGTTATCGTTTCGTATTTGTATCCGTTTATCCTCGCGTTGACTTCGCAAGTCAACAATATACGCTTTGTCTACTCGCTGTATTATTCCCAACCGGTTGTCTTCGGTTCGCCCGACCCTACAAATGGATGAGCCCGCATAAGTCGTATTTTATCGTGTACATTCGATTTCGGTATTTTTCCACGCTCATACTACGTTTTGAGTGCGTATAGTTTACACTTATATACTTATTTAAATTTTATATTGTTCACATCCGCTCAATCGCCATGGATATTAGGTGTGAATGTTCGTCCTCCGTATCACTAGTCACCTTAGCCGTTCCTGCATTCGGAGATCTTGATTCAGAGCTGTGGTTTGGCTTGTTAGAAATAGTCTAACTACCAGCGTATAACAAACGATACGGACAAGTTTTCGCAAATTATACCACGCCCCCCGAGATATGTCAAACCTAGTTAGCGATATCTTGCTAGACTCAGCTACTGATCGCTACGAGTCCACTAAGCGAACGACCCTGATAGAAACACAGCCGTCCGACACAATGTGTCTGGAACAACTGTTCCAACGGTTACAGTTGGGAGACAAGAAGCCATCGGTTCTCCTTCGAGAAATGCGACAGGCAGTGGGCAAGTCGCAGTTGCCAGATGCTCTCTAACAAGAGCTGTGGGTGCAGCAGCTGGCTGAGTGTACACAAGGGCTATTGTGCGTGTTGCCCACACGTCCGTTATGTGATCTGGCGGATTCTGCCGACGCGGTACATGAACGTTTTCGAGGCACGACGCCGTCACCATTAGCGGGGAGGGTTGTTACCTCCAGCAGTCCCGCGGATGGTTCATTAATCACAACGGACGCCAAGACAGCAGAGCTGCGCAAGGCATTTGAGTGCAACGAACGCAATTCTGCGGAACCAAACGCTTAAATAACTTAGCTAAGGCGTGACCTGGCGGATCTTTGTGCCAGCATTAAGCTGCACTGGGAGCCCTTACGAGCTCACCTGTGCAAGAAGCCGGAAACTTTCTGTCTGAAGCCGTTTCGTCGTGGAAACTGAACTGAACTGGATTGAACATTGCTAAAGCGCTTAGCCGGGTACCCTACAGCCCACTTCTACAGAAAATACAGGCATCAGGTATCACAAGTTTTGTTCACCGTGTTAATAGTTGGGTATTATTTTCCCTTCATGCAATTATCTCAGTGAGTGTGCCACAGGGATCTGTACTCGGCCCACTACTATCTTTACTATATATCGTTTTGCCTGAGGGAATCTCCAGTCACTCTCTTATCTATGTGGATGATTTGGAAATCTAAAATTTCCATGGTCTCAACACATTGCTAGCTAACTTCTACGCACCTAAGCAGTGGACACAGGACCGGCGTCTTCCCATCAACGACTATAAGTGTGCATACATGTCACTTGGCGGCGATTCTGGCAGTCTTCTTCACACACAGTGCATAAAGGAAGAAATCCCCATAATCGGTGTGAATTAGCAGATGTTTCCTCGAGTTGACTAGATCTGCCGCACTTTTGCAAGGTTTAGTTACGACCAAGCGCGCTCGAATTGGCTCACTCTGTTGTTTATTCTGGTCTCGAAAATGCCATAGGTGCGCTCCAGAAAGTACAGCGAGCCACGATAAAAGTCGTAGTGTTGCTTCAGAGCGCCTTCCACAGGTCTTGGCCCAAAATGTTTGATCTTCATCATTTGGAATACCGAAAACTGCCAGGAGATCTCATTTTTACTGTTTTCTTTTCTGAAGGTCTGAAAGCGATCCTCTCTAGTCACAAAAATACAAGTGGGCTAAAAGGTTAAAGTAAAAGTTTTTTGGAACGATGATCCGGAGATTGATCCGATGGAACTTTTGCTGTCTAAAGGTGGTCGCCTATTGAAATGACCTTCCGCTAACTGCCGTTAAAACTTAAGTCTATCTGTGATCTAGAGAATAATCGTTGGCTAGTTATTTTTTGTACCTGTCGTTTGAGATTTGCTGTGGATGCAATTTAAGGCCTTGTAAGGCGTTTAACTACTTCGTAAAAGTAGTGAGTCATTAAGTCTTAATTTTTTGTTTGCTGCCCCTACACTGACACCAACGGTAGAATGCGATGCCATACCACTTTTTCTATGCTTGCATTTCAGAAAAGCTGACGAACGTGTGATACCACAAAAGGGATAAGGACCGGCTCGGGGAACATGGACTATCGGCCTCACACCTACGTATTAATCATTGAAAATGTTGGAAAACATCTGTGGTGAATAAGTTAAACGTCTCCAGTTTATTTTGTTGTTACATAAAGATTCAAGAGGTTAGTTCAATTTGGCTATGAGTTCTTCAATACTTCACTTTACGCCGATGAACGCAATTTTGATTTTGATGGTTTTACTGACACTGGTTTTATCGACTCAGCTAACGTATCTCTATTCCCAATGTCTCCAACTACATGTCTCCGTACTACTCCAGATGCATAATCTCCTTTTCGCACCGTGTATTCGAGTTTGTTCCAACTGAGAACAGATGAAGAGGCCACACAAACTTTTTGGATTAGTAGGAACGGGACAGCCGAAAGTTCATTCTCTGAGTCAGGGTGGTTTCGGGAAACGTTACAAATTAACCATTTGACCATTAATACGTTAGTTTAGGAGGATACGGTTATTCGCATATGCACTTATACATTCATTATGCATATGAAAATTTTGGTGCTTAACAAAGGTGAACCTCATTAAAGTCGGGATTATAATTTTCGTAAGGAGAACGTCAATTCTGGTTGGTTCAACTCCGCTTGCTCTAGTATATCTTGCGCGCTCCGTTCAAGTTCATACCCTGTAGTGGCAACAGTCAACGATCTAGAATATAATCGTTGGCTAACTGTTTTTTGTACTTGTGGTTTCAGGTTTGCAGACGAGGGACGTCGGCGAGCGAACAGAAGCAAAACATGCACAAGAGAATTGCATTTATGAGGTCAGCAAGTTCCCCGAACCCCACTGGTAATCGACCAATGAAAAGGACTGAGTGGGAAGAAACGGTTGTATCCTGTCCCTGTTTTGTACCATACACAGTACCCACATCATTTTCGTGACTCGTTGCTTTTGTCGTTCCGGTGCCCTGTTGCGTGACCGGTTGTTGTGCTGGGTTTAATCCGCGTGTTCTGCGTTGAGCGCACAGAATCGTTTTCGTTTCAGCGCGCTTGAACACGCCGAACACTGTACGTGATCATGAGTCTGTTGTGCATCACAATTTTGGTGACAGAAATGGGATTTGTTTACAAATACTTCAGTGAAACAACAAACACGAACGATCACGGAAAAATGACCCTGCACAATGCTCACTACATCCCATTTTTTCGGTAAATTTGAGTCCCCTATCAGTTTTTGAAGAGGATTCGAATCCGCTGTTGTGGGACAGCAGAGCCTTAATTCACTCATTAACAGTTTCATTGAAACACCGTGCAGCGGTAACTTTTGGTAGTCTTAGTGATCGGGTCCATGGGATACTGTCAGCAGCGAACGTTCCGGCCACCTAGCCCGTGGAAGAAATTTGAGAGAAGCTGTTCACACTTTTTTCAGTGACAACAGACTTGACGTGGATCAAGGAATTTTGAAAAGGACAGCAACACCTAGAAGAGTCAGTGCATCAATTTGTCAATGAGTTGTGCCTCATGAGTCTCAAGGCGCTTCCAGAAAGCATTCAGCAAGCGCGGAAGTCATCCGCTCTACCGATGTTTAAAAACGGGATCGGAAACATGATAACCAGAGAAAAATTCATTCCAGAAGAGCTGAGATCGTGAGTGGGGGCTTCGGGTATGGCCACAGCCAATGCGGCCACTGCGATCACAACGGGCACTTCTTTGAAAAACACCTTCGGTGTGACTGACAGCAGCGCGTCTGAATGTAAATCGACGTATAGTGCCTCAGACACTCAGGAGCTGTTCAGTAATTGCGCGTTGCTTGTGCTTGTTGGCTAAAAGTTATGCAGAGGTGATGAATCTTCAAGTCGGTAGACTGTTAGATCTCGGAAATGTAGCTGGCTGAAACTTCTTAAGAGTATAGAAAAAACGTTCTTCTATGGGGAAAATTTTGCCTCAATGTTTGGGAGAATGTTCTCAGGGAAGCTAAAAATTGTTCCAGTTTGACGGCGAAATACAATGAGAATGCATACATTGTTGTGCCGGCTTTTTAAACTCTCCGCTCAACAATCAGGTTACGTGCATTCTGTAGTCACAAGGCCATCGCCAACGGCTAAGGTAAGATTGAGGACTGAGAAAGCGTCAAAATGCACATATTAAGGGTACGGCACACTCCCGAACATCAAGCGTGTTTACCGCAACCTCTGTGCTCTCCCTCCTGTCTCATTAAAGATCCGTTTCTTTCCGTGTGCCCAGTTCTAAACGTAGGCGTCACTTAACGCCGAAGCCATTAGTTACCGTAGCCATTGACATCCGCGGTATCATTTGAGGCCAAATTATGCTTCATTAATATTATAATGATCGGTCTCAATTAGACCGGACCATTAACCAGGAACTGGTGTGCAGGATCGTGAATCTGATTTCCCTAACACAGTTATTGGCTGCCTTTAGGAGTGTTGCAGCGACCCTATTTGTTTGTTGTCTAATTTGTTAGGGTCTCTAGTGCCACCTGTGCTCTCTTTACTGCGAACTTTCATATGTGCTCAAAAGTTTAGGAGGACAAGTTGAGATGCTGACGAACACCTCGTACACTCGAACTCACGGCTCGAGGCGAACAACCATTCCGTTGTAATATTGTTTCGTCTTACTACTACGTAACATGCACGTCGATTTTGATTGCCAACAATATGCTCGCTTTTCACTCACTGCTTTGTTACCGAACGGTCGTCCTCGGCCTGTTTGATTTTAGACCGAGCCACTTCCACTAACAATCCTAAAGTGTAAATCAGAGAGCTGCTGCGCATTTTGAGGGAAAGCATACTGGTGATGCACAGACCTCACTGTTAACGCAAAGAATTTAGCCGATAAGGGGCTTCATCTAAACGAACGCGCAAGCCTAAGGTTGGTTAAGGGCTTTGGAAGTGATGCTCCCTGCAGTTGGCTACAGTGTGTGATACTGCAGGAATCAAGCTCACTCTGGACAGCTTACACAAAAGAATATATGAAAGTTCAAACTATGGTCTGTGCCCAGCCATCTAGTCGAGCGGATTGTAACATGGTCGTTCGCAGTTGGTATGTACGGCGGACGAAGCAAACAGGAAAACTTTGGCATATATTTTTTCGACGTTCTGTAAGAAATGTGTGGTGTGTTATTCATCAGCAAACTGAGTGACACGGTTGTTGTTATAGAGTGTTTGGAAGCGGTGGTTTCTGATACACCAGCTCATTCGTTTATTAAGCAAGTTCGTGGAGATGGTGACAGTTGCGGAAAAGAAAGAGGATACTGCAAACTGGAAGTGACTTCCAAACTGTAATCTGGTTTTCTTCGAACAGATGCCTTAATTCACAGTGCAGTCCCCACACTCGTGTTCCGATTGTGTCGTTACCTGTCGATATGTTCTTCACTTTTCCAGCTGAATACATTTATCCTGTACATCTCAGCGTTGTCCATCGCATGAAGTTTGATTAAACTTCGGGGCTAATTTCGAGGAACGTTTCTGCAGACTCGCAAGAGCCTCAGAGTAAACATGAACTCCTCCTGAAATGTCGAAAAGCCTATCTTGCGATTTACCCCTCAAGTACCCCTGGCCGGCACGTAAATTGGTGAATGCGTTCCTTTTTTCGGGTCATTCAGCCTGTGCCTCGCTAACTAATCGCTCTCTACCCTTGGTCTCCTTATCCGTTTTATTATCTTAGGTGTGCCCGCGTTCACATCCTACACGTTTTTGCCGTACTGCACCCCTTGCCTGTATTTTCTTACGGCGGCTTTTTATATGTGGTTTAGCGGGTGACATTGCGGTCCTCCATATCTATTGTTTACAATAGTATTTCACCACCTAATAATCTTCATCCACCCAGCTGCTCCAGTTGCCGACCGCGCGTCTAGCAATGGACGCAAGTTCGAACTGCTCGCCTAACTGGGCAACCTTAAATGATTGCAAACAATTTAGCGCCATCAGACACCTTCAAAGCTGAAGTATTTTTGCAGAATTTCGGTAGCCTTCATCTGTCTCCGTTTTGCCCGCTATATTCGTCGTTGCATAGCTGCATGCCGTTATCACCATCGAACCATACGGCCATCCAACCTTTTTGTGAAGCATTTCATCATTCCAATTTGCGTTGGTTTCTACGCACAATTTCCTAACAATGTCCTCCACCTTAACACGCTCCAGCACTGGGGTCAGGAGCCACCGCCACCTTAGTGGACCATTTTGACCACGAGTTCTCCCGTCAAATTACCGTGTTCTTGGATCACTACGTTTGGCACGTTGCGGACATTCTTTTAACGGTGTTGCCGTTACAATCGTAAGCAGCGTGGTGCACAACTGGGATCAAACTCCCTCACGACCGAAACCATTTACGCCTACTACAGCATCAATCATCGATGGTCTATTCCCACACCAGTTCGGAAGCCTTAACACTTGCGTTAATTTTCTGGCACGGACAATTCATGGAACGTACCTATACGATCTTTGTCTTATTTCCGCCACGACATCCGTAAGATTCACGATGGATCCAGAGACAATCTCTGTCGCCAGTTCGTACGGGTGCAATTCCTTCCACGATACTTCTCATCCGGCAGTGGAACCTGCGACGTCGTATGAACTACCCAACACTAGTAATGCAAGAGGAACACGATTAGCACCAATCTCCTCGTTGCGCAGTTAATCCTGTTCGTTTATTGGTTCGCAGTCTCCTTTTGTCTTCTCCGCTTATTTACTTTTGCAACTTAACATCAAACATTTTGATGAATCACACGAGATTTTTGTCGACGTTCTTAAGGAACCATAGCCTTCGTTCGTGCAAACCGCAGATCACTTCCATGAGGATAACAAGGCCCACCAAACGATTCCGCTACTTTTAGTGACGACACTGAGCCCACGTCACCTACTTCATTTCAGTCCACCCAGTGTTCATTCGTACGACCTGTCTGAGGATACTTGTAATTTAAGATATTGCGTACTATTTTTAGGCGTTCTGTCTCAGTTTTTGGCATCTTTTCCTTATGTGCGTTCATTATATGAGGCTTATTTCGCATTGACCATTTTGTAGACTTTTTCGTCGAGTTCCAACACTTGCACTATGTAACAGTCGGAGCTCGATCTACATTATTATGGGTTAAATAATCCTACTGAAAACGTTTAATACTTGCCAAATTTTTGAATACCAGCAGATCGTCCGAAATGTTGCGTACGTTCAACTTCCAACCCAGGAGGGCCACATATTTCTTTCAGGCTGCTCACTACTAGTATTTCCGTCTGCACATCAGATATTTTGGAACACTTAAGCATATTTGCTGAACACCTGTAGAACTCGTCAGAACGGAAGTTCCCCCATGTCCTTAACTTCCAGTATACGACAGACGCTTCATCTGCGTTGTATTTGCACACCTTTCCAGTGAAACCTTTTAGGGATGTCGCACAGTACAGGCCTAGCAGCTTGGAAGGCGGCGCCGCGATGCTACCTATGTTGAGTCTCTGCCGAAACCGAACTGGCGCACTTCTGCCGCGTCATCACGGGGTGAACCAGCTAGGAAATCGACCCTGAAATATCCCGCTTTTCCTTGTCTCCGCACTCCACGTAGACGCAGTAGTTTGGCCTCAGAAAATACCAACACCGGCGTGGCCCCCGACCGTTTTCTTTGAATGCCGCCCACACCACAGTCATCAATCATTCGGACGCAGGCCATTGTAGGTAGTTTGTATACAATCACACGAGGATGTTGGAAGTACACAACTTCCTTTTTTACGCTATCACATTCCCTAATCTGTACACGAAGCCCTTCAGTTCACGTTAATCACACAGTAAATTGACTTCAATCTAGTCTGCCAAAGTAGCGTGAGGAAGAGCGGTTCTTCCGATCCTAGGCTTTTAATGTATTTACCCATAACATTCAGGATGCCATGAGCAAGGTCATGAAAAGGTGGCCCGCACATGGATACTACCGGTTAAGTGATCAAAGGTTGCCAACTATCATTCATCTGAAAGATGTTCGCGTAGTGACCATCGATCGTTTGGCTTATCGAAGGATCCAGCCGCAACCGCGTTTCTTGCTTATCTGGTCTATTCGCATGCTTCTGGATACGCATGCTATAAGATGCCTTCGACGAACTGATTGCCACCTCAGTGCCACTTTAGCACGCTCACTAATCACACCTAGTGAATGTTCGCCATTGGCTTGGCGACTGATAGTATTCTGTTCTTCTGGGTCGTTTTGGCTGCATCCTTTTATCCGGAGTACAAAACACTCTGGAATCCCGCGAACTTTTTGTTCGGCGCGTCTTAACGCGTCACCGATTCAAATGAAATTCACCCCGCTTTCTTCTGTTTCATCTCTTGGTTGCTACTGTTGGGTTAAGACCAAGCTAGAGCTAATTGACAATGATATTTTCAAACGTAGTTGGGAATATTTTGTTTGTTATCAAACCGCGTTCTCTTAGTTTCATGCCTGGTGGAACTACGTTACGACTGCTTCTCAGAGAAGGCGGATTAAATTGTTAGTGGATGAGGACCAAGCATATAAACACCTGTCCACTGCACGCTGACAGGTAACAAAAGGGTAAGCATTAGCCGCGAGCAATTAGATGCCATCTTAAAGTGGCAATCACTTCGTGTAAGGCACCCTTTAGCATACATATCCGGGAGCATGCAAACAGAACAGACAAGCAAGAAACACGTTTGTAGCATGGATCCAAAGAAAAGCCACTCGATCACTGATCACTACAACATGTTTACAAGAAGGACAACAGTGGGAACGGCGCTAATTCCTAGAATAGATGATGTGGAGATGCCAACCCGATAGACATCTGGCACATCAAGTATTCAGTATTGGAACTGGTAAATCACGACCAACCCAATAGTTGGAGAACGTACACATCTACTTAGCGAATGAAGGACACCGGCTCTAACTACTAATGTACTGACTTGAAGAAAACTCCGGCCTGGCTCCTGCACGATGTGTAAACTCTTTTTCAAAGCCTAGTCCATATTGTGGATAGGACCATAAGGATCCTCGCCCGCAGCCTGCCTGTTGAATACGATCGCGTTTGCTTGTTTGAATGAGTGTCGGTCGATGCGCCCCAGTGGCAGCACAGACACCTCCTGTTGATTCGTGCGCTCGACGTACGGCGTCCTGAACGTCCTCAGCTCTTTCCGCATGTGGATGTAGTTTACCGCTGGTAGAGACTAACCGTAACCTATGTACAATACTTGTCGGGCATATCTACTATGCGTATTTTTACTTCACCTCCAGTATTTACTGCGCACACCTGGAAAACGTTGGTTTAGCGCAAGTCTGCATTAAACAGAGGGAAAGATATATAACCTCTAGTGATTGTATTTTGGGCCGGGCTGGTACTGAATATGAAGGACGAACCGGAACCGCTGGGTCTTCAGTACTCACCGCGTGTGGTATCTCGTGAAATTAGAGATGGGCACACGTACACGATGTCCCAGCCTCAAAATGGCCAAGAACCCACATTTCCAATGAAGTTCCAAAAACAGGGAAAACTTTTCATGATATATGTTTGTTTTCCTTTAAGGGGCTAGCACTTCTAACACAGCAGGACCAGTCCAAAACCGCGAACCCAATCTAACGCCGATGAAGTAAGCTAACCATAGCTGACGACTTCAAGGAAACAAAACAGGGCGTCTCTGAGCCCCTCGCTATTCTGTGGTAGTATCCATCGGGATAGGAAAAACCATGAACCGCGAAAACTCCGTTTCAAGTGACAGGCAGCTGCTTTTATTCCTAAAGGGCACCCAAGTCAAAATCGGTGATAACTACAGTTGCAAGGTTTTGCCTTGGATTTCAGTGGAAGTTTCTCATATACACTGCTTTATATATTACTGCTTTATTTCGACAAATAGTAGTTATCATTCAGAAGTCTGACGTTTGGTATAATTGTAGACCATTTTAGCAGTTGTTGGGGTGACGGCGTTCGTTGTATATCTCTTTCTTGATAATATTTTATACAGTTACGTGGTTCCTAAGAATTGTACCTAAGATACCGTTTTGGTAACGAACTGGTCGCGCGATTCTTAGAAGTGTATCTCGTTCTAGTGCAGATTGCTCCTTATTTGACTGAGTGGACCACGTCGGTTGGTATCGGCGTTCAAATCGAACAAAGCAACCCTGTAGAACAATACAAAATTTATGCGCAACGGTTAGCTGTTCTCTTTGTTTACGCAGTTTGGTGTTCCACGGCAGATTCCGTTCCATAGATATCGAGAAGACACTCAGATTTCCTGTGACGTTGCCCCCAAAGATTACCATGGGGTAAGTCCTTCATAAAACAGCGGAAACAAAAAGAAGTCACGCTAATTTAAAGGGAGCTTCTCTGAATCTCCCATTGCATGACTGGCCGAGGCGCTCTCATGTTGCCAGAACAAAATCGAGCATCGAGGCTGACCCCGTACTTCCGAACAACGTGAAAGTGCTTACCCTATTCCCAAGAGGAGCCCAGTGTCTCCGGACGGGTCAATTCACACACCCACATCCAAATCAGAGGCAGCTACCACCATCCCTCGGAAAGCTACTCGGATTCTGAGCCGCACGGGTCTGAAGGAATAGCTTCCAAGGTCGCCACAGATCAGCGGTCTTCCACTACAAACAAAACCGCTCCATCTCAGATTCCTGATGAAAACTATTTCATTCGCTAGCTTAACAATTAATAAATCTGCTGCGGTCGTCTGCATTCAGAGAAACATACCGGGCTCAGCCGCAATTTTCTAGGATAGATTGGGGAGATTTTGGTTTAAGCTCTCTTCTGAGCTAAGAATCCCACTCAAATTTTTGAGGGTGCAAAGCTGCAGACCAAACTGCAGTGATTCAGAGAGAGAAGGCGGTCAAAAGTCAACAACCTTGGCCCAAAAAGCGGACCAATCGTTCCACAAAGACACCCACATAAGCGTAGGCTGTGATGAAACGGCCACGACGCCCCATGGAGACGTACGAAACCCTATCGTCAGCTGAGCACTACTCGTCTCTACTGGGACTACTTCCTCGATATCTTCCTGGCGCATATCTGTCTTTCTGCACTCGGTCAAATGAGGAAGTAACCCCCAAGTGCATGTACAATAATTGTCTGAGCATTTCGAAAAATCTACCAAAAACCAAGCAAGTGGTTCAAGACGATTGTCCACATAATCTTCTTTTAACAGACTTGCCTTCCCCCGAATATAGGTAAAAACGAACTGCATGCTCCTGGGCACTAACTGTACCGAAAAGACTCCAATGAGGCTCGTAAATTACGGGACTGGCTAATATTGAACCAACCACAGCCGTGTGCGTCGGTTCACCCCGAACATTCAGTTTTGTCGAGGTATCAGTCAGACGCGATTGGTATGCGTCTATCAACAAATCAAAATGTAAGAGAAAGTCGATACCAATAATAGAGAAAGATATTTCAGCTTCAAGGAAATCCCAGCAAAAATCACATTCAAGGGCCAAAGTTTAGACCTAGTGGCCAGCGGCCGAATATACTAGTAGGCGTACCGTTGCGTCCACAACTCGTGCAAAAGAGACCATGGCAGCTTTCATTTACCTATTGCGTGCCACATATCTCGAAGAAGAGCCGAGGGTTTCTTATCACGCGATCGTAACCGTTGGAACATTTATTCGAGACGCATTTCGTCGGGCACGTGTGTTTCCTTAAGAATTGTTTGCTCAGCTAACTCATAACGATCGGCTGCTGAGCCTAGTAAGATATTGCTACCCGAGTTTAGCGTATTTCGGGGAAGGCGTGATATAGGCTCACAGAACTTGTTCGAATCACTTGTCACACGCCCGTTGCTAAACTCTATTTCCAACAAGGCGGAAAACAGCTCTGGATCGAGATCCTCAAAAGCAGGAACAGCTAACATGATCAATGATACGGCGGACGAAAGTTTTGACTCGATTCCCTTGATGTCCATAGCGATTAACCGAATGCAAACGGAATAAATAATTTATATACATTTACTTGTACACTGTGAGCACTTGAAACGTAATATGAAGAGAGAGAAGACGATTCACTGGACTCGAATGTGTCACATAATATACGATGTAAACGTGTTCACCGATCTGTAGAATCGAATGGATCGAAGACGGCTGGCTAAGAGGACCGCAACGGGTAGACAAGGAGTACACTGTCGACACGCGAAGCCGACGTGGGGGAGGACGAATTACAAGACGAAAAAATAATACAGCGGAGCGACAGACAAGCACAAAGCTGGGTCATACGTTAGAGTGTGCAAGGTACTTGTTAGTATCCATACTCGTTGAAACAAACGCTTAAGCACACATAAAAGTTGGGAGCGGAGAGAGTGCAAGTGGTAACCGTAGCTCTGACGTAACTGGCAATAAGCAAATAGTGTCGCTACATCCCGGAATTCATGGGCGACTTGTTTATATTCCTTTTTGTGTCGGCATGATGCACGGAGTCGTGATTGCGTACCAGATAGCTGGTGTTCTAGGTACCCATTGGTTAAAAATATATTGAATAGCATAAAACCGGTCCTCGGTTTACCCAGTTTAGATTCACGTAAACTCCCGGAAAACGTGCCTTTCGCCTCAGTGACAGCCTTATAGCTCTCATCCGTTTTAGCTAATGGGTGCATGTGATCAGTGATCGATCGGGCGCCGGAAGCTCCCGAAGGCAGCTTGAGGTTATTTGTGGTCGCTGGAGTCACTCACACGTCTACTGTTCTTCATTTATGGGGTTGGGTTGTCGCCATATCAATGCCAGTGTTCAATGTTTCAATGAAGTTATCTGTATATTCTGTTTAGCGCTCAAAGCTGAATGCGACGACGTGGGTTACATCCCTGTGGGTGTTACGACCGGCACACGAAGCGGCTGAATTTTATATGGTGCTAAGTATACGAGGACGGGTTAACACTGATTCTTTATCTGTAATGCTCTCGCCTTATTTGTTAAGTGTTAAGCGCCCTCGTGTGTCCGTATGACACAGGAACGTTTACGAGTAGCTGATATGGCATATGAATCGTCCGTTCGATAATGCGTTGACTACTTACGTGAGCGGACGTATGGTCCGGTGTATTTATTCGAAAGACCAGGCAGGCTGGCCGAGTCCCTCATCCGATGTTCCCGGTTTCCTAGGTGGGAGTTATTTTGTTGTCGACCTTGGGAACTGAGAATGAATCTGAAACGTTCATAGTCACTGAACGATGTCGGTGATGACGTATAGGAAGATAATGGTCCGAGTGAGACAGACCACAGTATGTGAATAGCATAAAGATGTACTAGTCAACTGATCAATGCGACAACTCTATCGGCGATGGCTGAGCAACAATCAACCAAATTCTTTGAAAATGAGTGATAGAAATATTTAGAAATGTTAAAGTTAGCAGGCTGACTGCAAGGATGTTTTAAACGGTAGTTCCTAGGGACTATTCAGACAGCATATACCAACCACCAAATGCACACCGTTTAATTGCTTCGTTCCATCAATATTTCCTGAAGATTTGGGTTAACTGCCAGATGTAACTTATTTCAGTCTTTCATGTTTCTTACTCTGTTGACCTGTTCTTTGCAGGGTTTTTAAACCACACTAGCCACCTTATGTGTTAGTGTTGTAATTAATAGGAAATCTCTGACTTTGAACCCGCGACGTAGCAGGCCTAGTGTGTTGGATGAACCCTGTGACTAGCAAGTTATTGCCGAAGTAAAAACGGAAAGCTACACCATTCAGACTTCTTTTTTACTGATTAAAGTCAAGTCAGTGGTTGTAAGTTTTTATCGTTTTCGGGGATGTAATTCCTTCAGCACACATGGCTCATTCGACTGACCTCTCCATGCACTTTCGCCACCTGTCAAGTTGGGGTAGCCTATCACAAAAAGCGTTCGCATTTTTGTCTTTTCACATTTTGCGTCTGTTACCTCAAGACAGGCTCGATTCCAGATCCCTTCCACCTAAAATATACCACGGCGGAGGATATCCACAAGGTTTCACCACGGAAAGACACTGCATAAAAGGTAGGCACAATGCTCAGTTGGTTGAATGGAGACAGTGACTTCAACCCAGCTGAGAAAGCCAGATCACGCGGTTGTCAACTAAATAGAACAGAGCGATTCTGTTCACTTCTATTCCGAAGTGACCGGGCAGGCTGAACACTATATACAAGTGTGTGGCTGAACGTTTGTAGATGATCATTCGGTCATGCTAATTGTGAGGTTGCTGTTGTTGTAGTTAACACGCTAGACCCACACACAGAAGATTCAGCATGCGAACTCCAACCTGGACAAAAATATGCGTTACTGCTGAGCTCTGATAGGAGCGAAATTCGAGTCTGATGCCTCTGTTCTAAGTGGGATAGCCGATAGGCATGTCCGAATGCAGCGACTGCGATCGGGTGTGGGCAGCGTTCAATTTAAAACATACGAAATTGGTTTCGTATAACTGTATATGTAAGGCACGTATACTTTCGTGATAAGGTTTCACGGGATTGCAGGATGCCATTACTGTTGTGTTCTACTGGTGACGGCACGGAATACTTTCCACGATTAAGTCTGGTACGAATAATTGTGCCTCTCCACAGAACTGCCGGACCAGCTCTAGAATTAAGCACTAGTGTACAACCTCGTCGTCCACCAGTGGACCATCATCCTGGCTTGCGCACTAACTCTATTTTATTGGAGAAGGACATTGCCGTTGAAACACGCATGACGGTTAACGACCGCAATTGTGTCAGCGCTACCACATGGACCGCCCATCCTGCTGTGAAGTTGGCGGGACAAGACACGCCCGGAGTAGGGTGGGAAGTGGCCCCTACTAGCTTGCTTGGATGATGTTGCAGCTATTAGTTCAAAAGGTCATCGTGGCTTAACAGAAATAGAATCTGAATCTTGTAATCGTAAAACCATAAAAGCGATGTTTAATTGTTTCACTTTAAATACACCCCAGAATAGGAGAGGAGGAATTTTACTCCAGTTCCGTGGATTCTCTGGCGACGATTTGCATTCTGGAGAGGTTTATCGACAGTTACTGGAAATTATTATAACTGTGGTGAGATCACCTTCAATGTCCCCAAAATTCTGAACTCCCTGCGACGTGAGGGTTGCCTTGCCAGTGCCACGGCGCTGGTTCACATTGTCTAGTGAATGTAAAATTACTACAAACCAATAACATCAAAGTTAGGGTGTTGGCATAGGTATCGCAGTTTTGCTCGCAGCCGTATAATGAATCCACTACATTTTCACTCTTGTAGGCTACATTCACTAGGATAACAATGTTTTAGCTATTCCGTTGGGAACGCCGCTCAACCAGTATGACGCTTGTTCGGATTCTGAAGGTCGTCTGGAATTTACTTCCACATTTGTCCTCTCCGGCGGCTACCATGCGGTTGTGTTGAAGGTTCCCTCACGTCCAGCCCCCTAGCGCCCTCAAACGTTGCGTTGAAGTACGCTTGTGAACACTGAGTAGGTAAAAAATAGTTTGTTTATAGATCCACCGTCTCCTCATTGTGACTTCTGATTCGCGTTAATATAAGGCTGGGGAAACCTTAGATGTACGAACCTCGGAACTAACATCACGATACAACTGATTTTCCAGATCAGCATTCCTACCTCTACGTTGACTGCCCTGTTTGGCAACACCATTTTTCTTCTGTAGCTGGAAGGCCAATGTACATCATGCGTATCTCGCAAGCATCCCGGGGTGCCCACGACTTTAGCGCTATTATTTCATCTGACTTCCGGGCACTTCTGTCGGCGCCGTTTTAGTTCTCGTTCGTGTAAGTCGTGTGCATGGCTTACTGGGCCTTTGTCCCATGGTTGTTTCCTGTTGTTTCCCTTTTTAGGACTGCTGTTAAAACCCCTTCTTAGGAAGAACGCTGTCACGGTGTTCCTACATTGGCCCAGGGTTGGTCCGTAAGTGTTACGGACGATCACAGAAAAAACGGCCGGCTTGCATGTTACACACAATCAATGAAAAATTTGACAAGGTTTAGATGCTGCGTTGACCAAGCAACCGAATATCCTAATGTAATAGAATTCAATATCCTGAAATGAGAACAATATCCTCTTCTTGAAATGCTAGCCTAGCTGTACAAGAATACTCGATTTTTCTCCTGAAGATCAAATCACTGTTCGGTCATAGAGACTGAGCTTCTATGAAGCTGCAATCGTGATATACTCTAGGAACTATTGCTGCACTCAGTATTACATGCAAAAATTAAATACATCGGCGGTGTTTTCCTAGGTATATTTGGCATTGATTGCCACTGATTGCTATCGACAATATGAAATGCTGGCAGCAAATTTAACCTTCGAATCGCCGTGAGCATACGTTGAATGCTCATAAAATGTAAAGCGGAGACAACATGAAGACCGTAAGTGGAACACACATATATATACTTGTGACTGCTCCACTCATTCCCTGCTAGCACAGTTAGGGTTAACTTAGGTAAAATCCATAATTCTGTCCAGTGGGCCAATCCGGATATCATGCAGGAATTTGCTGCGGATTTGGGACGCATTCACTAATTTTTCCCTAACGAGAGTAACGCACTAATTTTCTGATTGGTCCGTCTCCGACACCTTAATTTTTTTCTAAATTAACCCTGAACGATCGAATGTTTCCCTAAACTAACCCGAAACGACGAAACTTTTCTCTAAATAAACAGTAAACTGCTTAGTTAGCCCCCACATCAACCTGATACAGCATAATTCACCCGGAAGAAGGTAAGCATTTCATTTTGTAAGTGCTACCCGAATGTAGTCAATTGTTCTCCCGCTGATACACTTATTAAAACCCAAACCCATCGCGTATGAATAAAGAGAGTATATTGCAGTTAATGGATAATACAAAGTGGTTTTTTTTCTCGCAAACATTTCATCCTGGGTTCCAACAACCTCACGTGCTGTAGCTGGCGGCTTGAGCGTATTCGCCCGGATAAGCCACATGTATGGGCGGACTTCCCGGCTTCGACAACAGAGTTCTCGCAACACTGGGCAACTCTGATATTCTTTCCTTCAAGATGCGTAGAAGTCGTGCCACCTGCAATTTAGGAATGTTGCCTGAAATCACTCAGTCTCGAAGGCGGTCGACAACTCCAATTTCAGGAAAACCAGCATCTCAGTGTTGCAGACCATTTCCTGATGAGTTTTCCGGTACATCGAAAACCGATCGTCTAATGACTTTGAATTAATATTGCCTTCTACGAGCGGTTGTGATGCATGTTCACGTCCAGACACCACGGTGGGCGGAGAACGTTGGCCAAAGTCCACATTTTTCAAGGAATTCGCCAGGTGGACGTTAAACATTTCCATAAATGGTGGACCGACTAGCGAACATTTCGGAGACCCACTAAAGGTTTAATTAATATATCATTGTCTTTTACCTCAGCGTTGTCATCGTGATGATCGGACATATTCACATCTCTGACAAACCTTAATCAGTGTACACGGTCAAAAATTTGAACACAGCGCGCTTGAATGATCGAAGCGATCAGAGATCGTCTAAACAGTAAACAGTTTATACGTACAAAAATCACTCCGTCAGTTTTACTGCAATTCCTTTATGTCACATATTTCAAGTATTTTATTTATAAGAATTATGTTACCGCCGAGAACATTGTGTGCATTTTCCACAACAATCACGTTATTGGCCCATAAAATCCCTAATATTTCCCGAAACAACCCTAAATAACTCCCCAATTGGTGCTAGCAGGAATTCTCCTACCCTACGAGTTATGCCAAACCGTACTCCACGCTCAGACACGCTTAGAAGCCTTTGAGAACCCGCGAATTTTGTTACGAATAGTGTATTTGGGACCTTGGTTACAAGCAGGACATACTGTAGTGACCTGGAGATACCCCCGGTATGCCTGCTGTACGATATGTAAAATCCTTCCTAAAATCTTAGCTCACATTGTACATAGGACCTTAAGGATCTTTGCCTGCTGTTTGCCTGATGCATGCGATCGCGTTTGTTTGTTTGCATGCTTGTCGGCCTATGCGCGCCATTCGCGCCATACACAATTTCCGGCTTGATCGCGCGCTCGGTTGTCGGCTCCTTATCCTCCCTAGCTATTTCGCGTATCGGTGTCGTCTAGCGCTGATCGAGACCATTTGTAATTATCGCATAATATATTTTCGGTCTCCACAATTATCTGTATTTTTGTTTCGCGCCTGGTAGTTCCGAGTATACCTGAGGAAGTGTTAATTTAGTGCACGTGCGCGCTCGCATCAGCGTATCATGTGGCTGTTCGTTCGCGTGATTTCCTTCCGATAATGGAGATGGTCTATCAAATGAATTCCTCACTATTGCGTCCAAGTCTGGGATCTGCAAGATAACTGTGTGCACGATTGCAAATGAACTCACTTTGCTGAATGATATCCTTAGACAAACCACCCCAGATGATGTCTATTCGCGGTCTTTTGGGCTTCAGTGCACAGGGCACATTGTCCGCGGACATGTCCAAGTCCACATTCATGATGGTCGGTGTGCAAGATCTGTTCATTGGGCGTGCGAGAACGTTAGTTGATGTTGGTGGAACTGACAAACATAAATTGAAAACATGCACCTACCAGGTGACGGCGACTGGAGTTGTTTGTCACAGAATGGACATTCCGATATTTCGGCGGTTTGGATGCGGTCGGAATGGAAGATGAGCTAATCTGTTTCACAACGATAGCTGTCTGTCTGCGCCAGTTCACCGCAACATCCGCATAGCAACCCAGTTTGAATTTCCTTCACCCACCTTGGTGGCTTGTTGCCCGAAGATATGGTGATCGAGAAGTCAGACGAGGGTAAGTCAGCCTTTGAACGTTGGACTATTTTCCTGGCGAAAGCAATGATACTGTTGATAGATGTCACAGCCGTGCGACTGCTGCACTCATGTAATTTTGCTAGTGAGGGGTGTAATGGTTCATACTGTCGGTTGAAGTTCGATGCAATGAGCGGCTGAAACTTCCTGCCAACTAACCGGCGGACTGGCAAATTATACTCCGCTAACCATCGATCGTCAATGAGGAAACGGCCTTTTTGAAAGAAAATCAGCCACACATAAATGCTCACTGAATGGAAGGAATGCTTTGGAAATACTTACAGAAGGTGGATGCAAGGGAGCCACAGTGAGCGACAAAGAATACACTCGCAGGTCCGCTGTAAGCTATTCACTACAAAACGTTTGCCATCATGTTGAACCCGCCGCTGTAATGTTCAAGGTGATCACTGTACAAAGACTTACCTTGAATTCCGCAATTGTTTCGAACTTCAAAAGTGGGATTTGTGTGTTCAGATGCTTTCGGACTTTATGACTTGCGAGTGTAGTCATTCTGTAAAGGATGCTTTTCAGGTACAAGTCAACATCCACTACTTCAAGACGATCGCATCCGTAAGTCGACCGCGTTCCGAATTCCCGCATGAGGCGCTCGTTGTGGGTCCACATTTTTTTGAATGGCAGTAACCAAGCAGTCCCTTGGGTGCGTTCTTTCCTTCAGTCCTCCGTTAGCATTCTCAAGACGATTATTGATGCGGTTTCTGAAATGAACATTATTTTGTACATGAATAGCCCATTTCGGCCTGGCGTAAAGCCAGTTGCACAACAAATTATTCGTAAACTTCTTATCTGTTTGGATGATTATACGTGAGTCACGATTGAACCTATAACGTGAATCGTGTAACCATGCAACTTACTCCTGCTCATTGTCTGTTGTGGCCATTCGGAGGAAGAGGTGCCTGTTGCGAAAGGAATTTATCTATTGGTGACCAAGACGAACAAACTTTATTCATTTACGTACTTTCGGACGGCGTCACGTGCATGAAATTAACACGACAGGGCGTCGAAGCCGGACACCACACGGGCCGCCCTCAGCAGCGCAGCCGTCTTGTCCATCACGAACGTCTTCACCGGTATGTGCTCACCCATCAGATTGCGCACCCGTACATCACCGGCTGACCATGTCCCATGCAATCGGTAACCAGGGGTTGATATAGCTCCAAGCTGCAAGAGCATCAGAATGTTCGACGACTCACTTGTGTCTGTTGGTCCCGTGTGTGGAATCCACGCATATCACATGTGGAAAACGTCTGAAGGGCTTGACCTGCGTCTGCTGAGCAAAGCAAATATATGTGTATCCACCATTTTCATCCTGCGTGGTAGGCGGAAAACCTTCCTCCGCAATATCACCGAACATATTCGCTAAGTTCTTTGAAACTCAGTTAAAATATTCCACCCAAAACTCACTGAACAATGCGGGCTTCATCTTGCGTCGGATGTTTCTAACGTCAACCGTTGTGATGAATTTCCCGTAAACTTCCGCAAAATACCGCTTAATGTCGGAAGTTGATGTATTGTACTCGAATGGACTCCTAGAGTAATTCATTTCACTGACTGTTAGTCTCCAACTGGTAAGATGAGGGACGTACATCAGAGGGTCAATCTGATGGTTGCGCTCTAACTCGAAAGATCTAACAACCAGACAGTCACTTATCCGGACCACGTAAAATCGCGATTTGCAACAGGTGTCGCGAGAACTTTGTTAACCAAAACAAATATCAACTCAACAAACGCGTCGCACACCTATGCACTCACTCTTCCATCTTTTGTACTTCGCACAGCGGTAGGAAATCTAGACGGTTCTCAGGGCTTCCAGTCACCTTACCCTATAGTATTTCAGAACAGATTTCCATCTACGGCTCCTTCCGCGAAAGCAAATAACGCCGACATCCTTTAAGTGCCTTTGCAGACACTCTTGGAACTGTGAGAACGTGTGAAATTCACGATTTCCAAAAACAGCCTTGAATGCCTCGCTATAATCCTGAAAATAAAACAGTGCCATCAGTTACTAATATGATGAACAATTTCTGCATTCTCTTGTATATTAGTTCACAGATTCTTTCTGACTTCCAGCTTCATTTCAGCAAACCAACATCAGCCATATAGAGATTTGAAATTAACACATTTAGATCGTTTTCATTTATCACCCAAGTAAAACAAACGCACACGTCCCCGTAACACACATGTCGGTAATTTTCATTCCTGCGCCGGATGCCGAGATGAAAAAGCTGGAAATGTGGTAAATTTTCTTCTCTCATATGACAGCTGAAGAAATCTTTATCTACGACTAGGCTTCATGTGAACGATTTTAACGAAAATTGTATAAGACAGATAGACGCAGTCAGCACATAGCCACGCTCATGTGTCACATGAGCGGTTGTTGTGACGGTCGGTGTAATAGCCTGTAACTTTCTATTGGGTCATTTTAGCGCAATCCATTTCAGTGCGACATTTTGTTATGTAGTTTCAACGTTTTTCGGCGGTAGCTTGAAATTTGCATTGTCTATTGCGCGCGAACGTTCGTTTTCAAAGTCAAAATCATTTAGACGTGTTAGCCAAGCACTCACGCCTACCTGCCCATTGTCTTTTATAAGGAATGTGATCTTACGCAGTCCTACCGTAGACGGTTAGTTCATACCTTAAATCATCACGGGCGTAGTGATGCCATGTTTGTAGATTTTTCCGCGCCTATTTGCGATGAGCCTCTCAGTCATTTGCCTGTCATCCTTCACGATGACATGTCCAGTGCTGTCAATGTCACTGAGGTTGTCACCGGCACCGACAGTTTGATTGATACCGACGGCAAATCTGTCCTGCACTCGACAGTTATTTTTTGCGCCGCTATGTCCATCACTTATGAACAATGCTGTTAAGCCAGAGTCATCAAACACATCTATGGCAACAGGAGCACTTCAGAGAGCTGCTTTAAAAACAAGTGTGTACCGTGCAACCCTGCGTATATTTATGGGTGAATTCCGACGGCTGCCTTCCGAGTTGAACCTAAATCCTAGAACACTGATGCGAACGCTGCGACGCTGTGAACGTGGGAAAGTGAGTGGTGGTGACTACAGTCGTCCGAACATCCGTGAATCAATCATTTTTGCCATGGGGATTACAGTGATCTACAGGAACATCGCAACCACTTTTCTTCAATTGAATATTGGTAAAGTGACGTTGTTTAAGAGCTTCCGTTTGCGGTTGTGGCCTACTTTGTGCCCTTGGGGTCGACTAAATTCTGCGGGCTTCGTAATAAGTGTCTTATGCGGAAGAGTCTAACCACCAAATGCACATAAATATCTCAGTGCAATAATGCCGGAACCGAGAGACGGAATGACTGCTGTCTGGATTACACAGCTGATTTGCATACAGATCGACTGTATTATTTGTGACGCCACTGCAAGGTGAAGCTACAGGTGAAGCTACATTCGGGTTACTTTTCCTGTGACCGCTCCACGCTCAAGGCGTGCAAAACAAAGGTAGGGTGACCACTCCTGACTTGTCAGCTACTCTTTGGAATGACGATGATTTCGGCTCACGCTGTCAATCCAAACATCATGCGGAACGGTCGGTGTGTGAGTCAAGGGGCATTATTATGACATGCAATCATCCCACATCATATGTACAAGATGTATCTTGGCATTAGTAAGCGGCTACCTTATTTGTGGTGTGCGGCTTCAGTTGCCTCCGTTGGTCTTTTGTGGCAAATTTCAGTGAAGGTGGTTGACGGCCGTCTTCATGTTCTGAAATTCCACCTGACCGTTGAATTCCCCGTAAGTGCTGATATTAGAAAGACTTTGAGCGGTGGAAGGCTACAGGAGTTCGTCAGTTAATACTTCAGCTAGAACAAACGGTCATGAAGAGAGTTCTGAATGATCTACAGTACGGTAGTTTTCTGAACTTTTTCATTTGCCTTTATGTATTATGCAGTCCGCCGTATGCACTGCATTACACCAGGTTCATTAGTACAACGTTCACTGATACTGTGCAACAGTTTGTAACCATCTAAGGGGCAATCCATTTGATTTACAGTTTTCACGGAGCAATTCATATTGCCGACGATGTTCTTCGACGTGAACCCTTGGGTTCTTATTAGGGTTTTTCATTTGAGTATTACCTTGGCATGCTGAGAAGACTGACATACTCGTCCATCGTACAGGCAGCACAGGTTTTCCTTCGAATAGCGGAGAAAGAGAAATCCATTTAGTTACGCATGGCATGCGACATGGATGAGGCTTACTGCATAATTATTAGGCCACCATTCCCCAATGGCACCTTCTTCAAGGTGAGAGACGCCGTTTACAGCCACATCCTGCAGAACAACGTAGTGGTTATCAAGGTACAGCCAGGATTGATAACGATTGTCGTTGGAGATTCCTCTCTGGTCCGGTTGCAAGATAAAATGGAAAATTGGTTCGATAAACGTATACCTGTAGTGAGTTATTGCATAGACTAAGTAAATGCGAGTGTAACTCACTAGGCTATTGATGATAACGGAATGAATGAATGAGATAAAACAGTTACAAAGTTCCAGCAAGTTATGGTAATCAAAAGGGTTTCACTCACAGGAAGGTGTTCTCAAGTGTTCGAGATGACCACCACAATATTCCAAATTACCAGTATCCGAAATTGGGTAATATCGCAGAGTCGCCGTAAACTACTGAAACGCGACCCGGGAAGCGACAAAGTTCGTGGTACAACGGAGCTAAAAAATTGGGTGTGGTATCGTCGAACGACTGTGCAACGGAGAGAAGAGCAGACCGACGTGCACAAAGTTTGTATTGTATTACAAGGTCACTTTTATCAATTTGAGCGACATGTAAAGATGATACAAAAGGTTACTGTACAGAAACGTAACATCGTTTGCAAACAAAAACGAAGACATCTGTACTTACCTTCGACAAACATTTCCATCTCCAATTATGCCAGTCTGTCAAGTCATACGAAGTGGTAAAATAAATTTGATATTGACTACAGGCGCATTGCACTGTACTATGAGTGTTTTGACATTGTTCACCACATCCTATGTTTTGTTGTAATAAAATAATGTTGCACACAATGTCTTCGTTCTACTCATTTGGCTTACGGTGAATAAAATTAGTAGTACCATTCACTTTCCCATATATTCGTTAACAAAACTTGCTGACAATTTAGTAGGCATTGCGCATACCCCGTGGTTCACGGACACGAAGATGGTGCAGTGGCCTGGCTTGTCTGGCAAACAGTACATCTCACAGTTGACGCGAGAGTGTCCAGAGCCAAAAGGTTCCAAACTGTATGACGTGAAGGTGCACAAAATATGTGGTAGACATGGTGTGTCCAAAGGGCTTTCATTCATCATAAGTGACATCGCTAGTGCCTTTTATTGCGAACTGCTGCCCGAAGAACTGTCGAAGCTGCCGCCATCTAACGCACCTTTGCCGCATATGAATGACAGTCGTCAGAAATTGTAAGTTTTTATGATTATCTGAAAATCAGCCTCAGAAAACCGGTTATCATGCCCAAATTTTGGTTGGAACATAACGTTCAGCGTTTGAAGACTGCGTATGCTACAGCAAAATAGTGCTAATAGCTCTGTTGTTGATAAAATTGAACTATATATAATAGCGACCATGGTTATCACAAGCCCCCACCGAAATGCCATGAGGCAGGTCTCTTACAACTTTTTACATCACCGCAAGACTGCACACCTTCTACTAGTGCAACAAGTTTAACAATTGTGTCTAGGCAATTCCACTTTCTAATGACTACATATTTCAGTTCCCCTGAGTCAAGCATGGAACGTCCGGCTCCTACTTTAGGGAACTCCAAAACGTAGGGAATTCTTGAACGCATTCTAAGTAATTGCGCTTCAAGAAAGTAAAACTGTAGTGCCAGACTGATTCGGCTGGAGGTAGATGCACGGGTTCTACGACGCCTTAGCAAGTATGCCACAAAATCGAACCAGTGCGATCAATAGGAAGAAACGGACATTTCCGTTTGTTTCTCGATCCAGTCAGTTGACCACCTGATTCTATTCGGGTGTAGCCTAGGAGATAAACAGCCGTTAAACAATTTGGTAAATAGTATTACAAACGTCAGTTGATTTTCAGGTTGCGCATCTAATGCTTGCTGACGGGTCTATTACAGGGCCTGTATAGCTAACGTCTTGGGGCTTTTAACAAACTTCGAACTGAAGGGTGTCAACTTATGAGGTGTGAATATGACGAAGTCTTTATCCGCTACATTGTTAGCGAAAGCTGTCTTCGGAAGATCCCAACGTTTCTCTTGTAGTATATTCTAGGGGTAACAGTGAAGTGTTCAGAAAGAGTAACACTCCAATAACTCGAAGAGCGTATTCAGCAGTAGATCCAAAAAATGGGCAGAATATGAATCGCAAACGCAAACCGCGAGAGATCCTGCTACCAGCAACACGATAAAGAGAAATCTACATGCTCATCCGTGTAAGTGCTCAGAATAGTTTTATCGTCAACCTGACTCTTCTGCCTGTGGCGTTACGCCGTCCATGAAGACAATGAATGCCCAAGTTTGTAGAACCATAGGTTGGACGTAGTAAGTGCAGCTGTATGTGTGAAACGCGTGATCGTGTGTGTACTTTCAGTGTATTTTAAGTGTAGTATGTATGAAGTATAAGTTCCGCTTCTTGAATGTCACATGAGCGTCATAATTTGTCTCACCGTTGCTCTTGAACAACTCTCACGCTACACTTAGGTCACATTTAAACTACACTTGAAAACGCTCATACTGACTGGGGACACCTCCCCATTAGTGTCCTGCGTGCCGTTAACGCATGCTTGTTTTGTTTCCCTTGAGAAAGTGACCACATTCGGCTGAATGCTTCGACCTCCTTGGCGTCAAATATGAGACCCTATCTTGAAATTGCCAATCAAATCGATTGGACAAACAAAGTCCTATCAAGCGAACATCAAAGCAGCACAAATCCGTGGACAGTGAGAGACATAGATCGTGCGTCAGCAACTGAACCTCAGGAATCTGATCGCCATGACAGTGGTGATGGAAATCCGAAACGTTTCTCCATCAGCTTTGTATTGTCAGTAAGGCAGCCAATTTTGTGTGCACAAAAATTCGTAAAGCTAACTACATTCGATTTCTGAAATCCAAACCTTTACTTGTTTACGTATTTGAGGTAAACATCATATTTATACTGTGACGTTACTGGCACTATAGTTAACACACTGGTCTCGCAAACACGGGCGTTGGAATGTGAAATATGACCCGGATTAGGATACGCACTAATTCCTTTTGAAGTGGGCCAGCAGAGGATCCAATCCGATTTCGATTGTTGATGTTTTGCTTGAAATAGCCCGAATCTCCAAGCATCCATTAAAGGTCCTTTTTGTGCGTTAGAACCGTTAGTTCACGAGAGTAAACGAAATGTCGCCTCCAGGCGGCACACCTTTTTGCTGCGTTGATAACTGGAATGTAAATAATGCAATGCTTCGAACTTCGCCTTTTCATATCTTTCTGCGGACACATGAAATACTTAGGCCTACATATTTAGCATCACTTATACATCACTATGCCCAGAGTGAGCTGACTTGTACGCTTAATTTTATGTTGGCCTCCAAAGCGCTATAGATATGGTTTTGGCGCTAGCTATTAGGTTCATTTCGACTAGGCCATCGCCTGTGTAAGCCAGTGTAGATGTGTTGCAAGAAGCCCTCAATTCCTGTTTTATCGCTGTTACGACATTCCGTTATTGTAACAGAAATAGAAGAGGAGCACCGTCCGTGCAGTGTTTTCCTTTAGTACTTTGGTATGTATGGAGAACCATGCATTTGTTTAGGTACATCAGTTTTCGGATTTCGACCAACCGTTGTTAGAATCTGTCGCAGACTGACTAAAGTGAATTCCCATCTGATGAGGCTAATAGGACAAACCGGATTTTTATGTCGTTCGCGAATATCAGGTCTTCATAATGCTTGGTAAGGGTGATGACTACGACGAATGTAAAGAAAAGTAAAGGACCTGGTATTAAACCCTATGGTATATCTTTGGTGCTGAGTGAATACCGGATTACCAATCGCGGACTCTGACATGGTGCGATCTGTCGGATACGCAGTCCCTCAGCTAATCGGTCAGTTTTTCAATAATTATACAAGGTCCAGCTATTGCTAGTAAAATTTAGTGATCGAACCTATCAAATGCTTCCGCGAAGTCTAGGTTTATCACATATACGCCTCTGCCAGAATCAGCTGATCCTTTCTGGGAGTCGCATGCACGCAGTAAGTTACTGTTACACGAGTGGCCTGGACGAAGTCCGTGTCATTCAGGGGAGGGCAGAAATCCTGTGCATACAGGTGGTGTCGGATGTGGTCGTCTGCCTAGCTTTCTGGGACATTTAGAACAGTGGCGCGCAACCCGAAGGGATAATAGTTTACAGCATTACTACGGGCCTAGCCATTGTGAAAGGGCTCCACGTGACTGTGCGCCTTTTCCGCGGGGAGCCACCCCCCACTCACGAGTGATTAGGGAGAAAGTTCAGTGGGACTGCAAGCGAATTAACACACTCTTCGAGGAAGCTGGGTGAGATATTTTCGGGGCTAGGCGACTTATGAAATGTTGGCTGTGACATTCCCAAGCGCATCGGTTGGAGATGTGCGGAAATTTTCAAGCGTATGCTGGGAGTTGGGTGTTTGCATTCGTAGCAACTGAAGCGAGCAGTGACCACTCATGACTACCGCATACATATGAACCGCAACCGCTTCGGCTGCCTTAAAACTGGAAGTGGTTAGTGGCGACACTAATTATAGCTGGCTTTGACTATAATATAACGAACAGTTAGGCATAACAGTTTTGGGACTTTCTTTTAAATGAACTACCAGGTCACTCTGAAAGCCAACACGGCAGAGCTAGACCAATATCTTGTGCTTACTGTGCATCGCGCTGCAGTGAAAACGGGCTGGCTCAGTACCCTATAGCTGAAAGTGGTCCCAAGACGCATGTTCCAGAATCATGGGTCCACCAGTGCTATAAGTCAGCCATTTTTAACTCTTTTTGTTTAGAGCGATCTGAGGTGCACACATTCCCCAACTGTTTGAAGTTTAACATTCTTAATTAACCTCCAAGCGGATTTACAACAATATTTTGATCCTTTTACCAAGTTGCCCAAATTAATAACTCTTTGTTCTTGGTACTATTTATAACTTCAAAGAGCGGTGCCACATCCTCTTTTTAATGACTGCCCTCTAGGTCGACGAAAACCGCTGGATAACAAAACAGGTAACCTGAGCGCATCCGAATGACGTGAGCTACCATAATCGAACCCTCGAAAAATCGCTGAAATCGCCGAATCCTGATGGCATAAAAGTTTGTTCAGTTTAACTTTCACCGGGCACCCGGCTGGTGTTATGTGCAGTTATGCCCTTGAGTCCACTGTGCGTTGAATTCATGAATCACTGTTTGCGCGTGCATTTGCGCGTGCGCTCCATCCTGATCCTTTCTGCCACCTTGGCGTAATGATCATGCTAATGTACTGTTTTGCTCCGGCGGGCTATGCTGACTAGGACATCAGTCCTTGCAGGTTCAGCCATGCCATATGGGCCAAAAGGGAGAAACCAGACAGAATTCACATGGGCTGGTTGTGGATGGTGCCGATGTGTTGTGTTTTAACTTCGCTTGGTGTATATTCTTGCCTGCTCTGATCTTGCGTGGTTGTGAGTTGTATGTCTCTGAAACAGCATTTCTACAGTAATATGTCTTGTGTTATATGTTCTATGCGTGTCTTATGCGAACATTTTCACGTTGTTGTTGTGGCTCTACAACTTGCGTGAAGCTATTACAAGTTGATTGTTGCCGGTGGTCTTTGATGTCACGTTTGTATATGTATGCTAGCATCACCCACCACCCTGTCGTACAGGCTTTTGAGCCAAAGACTAGGGATGAGGGCCTTAATTTATATCCTGTCCAGATATGGGCATCCTGAAGGTATCTAAAGCCGATATTGTCCATGACATCACAACGCAAACCAAATAACGTATTACATCGGCTGTCGCGCAGGATGAACCGGGTCGCCATGTGTGTTGTTTTTGGAGTGGTGACGTAAACCATCAAAAGAATACGCTGATTCGTTCGTGGTATGTTAAGGCGCTGGAAATAAATCGAATTCTCCTTCTCCTAATAAGTAACACTGAAAATTTTGGTCCCAAAAACAACGCGACAACCCCCGTACTTGCCTCTAAACCACGTCAGAAGACGGGCGCATTTGGTAGATTTGCTCCGCTACAAAATGTGTGCGACAAGAAGGAAATTATAAGGTATTTTAATGATGCATAGCGGCCTAAAAATGTCATCGAATCAGAAAATTGAAGGACAGTTACCAAAGGTGAAAACTGAGGTCACCGATCCACCACTCAACACCGCGGGATAAAGTTCGGATAGGTGAAAAGAAATAGCCAAGATTATCCCTCGATTGTTCTGAGCAGTTCCGCCCGCTCTGATCGAAGAAAAAATCCTCTACTTCAGGAAACAAGCTACTTTCGCAGAAAATGTTGACCTCCTGTAGGGGGATTGGCGGAAATATGCCACTGCGAAAATATCTGCATTACCTTCACACCTCCGTAATGAATCCACCAATGTGGCGACCTTATTTGTTTTTTGCTAACTACGTCAGAGCTACAGTTGTCATTTGTACTCTCTCCGCTCCAACTTTTGTGTGTGTTTAAGCGTTTGTTTAGACGAATATGGATACAAGTATCCTGCGCACTCGAAAGTACGACCCTGCTGTGTGCTTGTCTGTCGTTCCGCTGTATTATCTTTTCGTCTTGTAATTCGTCCGCCCCCACATCGGCTTCGCGCGTCGACAGTATACTCCTTGTTTACTCGTTGCGGTCTTCCTAGCCAGTCGTCTTCGGTCCATTCGATTCTATAAATTGGTGAGCTCGTTTACATCGTATATTATGTGACACATTCGAGTCCAGTGAATCGTCTTCTCTCTCTTTATATTACGTTTCGAATGCGTGTAGTGTACAAGTATATATATATTACTTATTCCGTTTGCATTCACTCAATCGCTATGGACATCAAGGGAATCGAGTCAAAACTTTCGTCCGCCGTATCATTGATCATGTTAGCTGTTCCTGCTTTTGAGGATCTCGATCCAGAGCTGTTTTCCGCCTTGTTGGAAATAGAGTTTAGCAACGGGCGTGTAACAAGTGATTCGAACAAGTTCTGTGAGCCTATATCACGCCTTCCCCGAAATACGCTAAACTCGGGTAGCAATATCTTACTAGGCTCAGCAGCCGATCGTTATGAGTTAGCTGAGCAAACAATTCTTAAGGAAACACACGTGCCCGACGAAATGCGTCTCGAATAAATGTTCCAACGGTTACGATCGCGTGATAAGAAACCCTCGGCTCTTCTTCGAGATATGTGGCACGCAATAGGTAAATCAAAGCTGCCATGGTCTCTTTTGCACGAGTTGTGGACGCAACGGTACGCCTACTAGTATATTCGGCCGCTGGCCATTAGGTCTAAACTTTGGCCCTTGAATGTGATTTTTGCTGGGATTTCCTTGAAGCTGAAATATCTTTCTCTATTATTGGTATCGACTTTCTCTTACATTTTGATTTGTTGATAGACGCATACCAATCACGTCTGACTGATACCTCGACAAAACTGAATGTTCGGGGTAAACCGACGCACACGGCTGTGGTTCGTTCAATGGTAGCCACTCCCGAAGTTTGTAAGCCTTGTCAGAAACTCCTATCCAAATTCCCTTGGCTGGTTCGACCCGCCAACAAACTACAGACCGCGAAATCTGATGTCGCTCATCATGTTGTCACACGAGGGTCACCAGTTTGAAGTCGTCTACGTCGCTTAGATCCCGATAAGCTCAAGTTTGCCCGAGCAAAATGTGAGTGTATGCCTTACCTCGGCATTATCACCTTGTCCACTAGTTCGTGAGCCTCGCTGTTGCACATGGTCCATAAAAAGATTATCGGGCCTTAAACAACACAATCACTCCCGGCAGGTATTCAATTCTTTTTAGTCAATGCTTGACGGCAAACCCATAGGGAAAGCAAATATTCACCAAAATCGACACAATGTGCGCTTACAGTCGGATTCCTGTGGCCCGCGAAATCATCTCGAAGACGGCAGTCATCACACCGTTCGGACTCGTCGAATTTTCACGCATGCCGTTTCATCTGAGCAACGCTCCTCAGACTTTCCAATGTTTTAATAATGACATGTGTCGTAGACTAGATAGAGTTCATCCGTACATGGTTATACCTTGGACACTAGCTCATCGCAAGAAGAATAATGAGCACACGTGCGTTCACTGTTCGTCCATTTGTCGCATCATGAGATGACCATACACCTGGATAAGTGCTCGTTTGGGATGCCCCGCGCAACCTTTCTAGATCACAGTATATCCACGAGGGCAATCAAACCCCTCTCCGACAAAGTGCAGGAAATATTGAATTACCCGGAGCCCACATCTTTCGAACAAATTCGCCGTTTCGGTGGTTTTGTAAATTTTTATTGTCGTTTCATTCCTAATTATGCTTATTTAATACAACCGCCCACCGACTAGCTCAGAGATAAGGTAGGTTTTTCCCATTTACAACTGCCGTACAACATGTTTTCATTAATTTGAAAATAACTATCGCCAGTATAGCAGTGCTGCCACATCATCACCCGTCCGCTCGCTAAGCGGTAACTGTGGTTGCATCAGACGTGGCAGTAAGATCGCTCTTGTAGCAACAACTAGGTGACGACTAGTGCCAACTAATCTTTTTCTTTAAACTTTTACGACCAATTGAGTCGCGCATAGTGCTTCCTGAAAGGAACCGTTAGCGGCATGTCTTAGGATCCGCCATTTTCGACATGTCCTTGAAGGCAGAGACTTAATCATTTTCACAGGCCACAAGTGGCCAACACACGCCCTACGCTCGACAGCCGACAATTACTCCCTCAGAGAGACCCGACATCTGGATTATATCACGCGGTTTACGACCGATATCCATCACACTTCAGGTATTGCGGGCCAAGTTGATGATGCTCTCTCGTGCATCTGTGCTAAAACGAACACAACAGACAGCTCAGTCGGTCTGGCAGCGATTGCAGCTGCAAAGAACAACGATCCGGAGATAGAAAAATTCCGCCGATCCAGTACCCTTTAGCCAGAAAGCGTTCCATAAATTGATCCAAAGGGAATATTATGTGACACTTCACTAGACATCCCACCTGTTTATACTCTTGGCCTTCCGCTGCCAACTTTCCGATACGTTACACAACGTATCTCACCCAAGCCTACGTTCAACGGTCAAGATGGTCACCGGGCGCTCTGTCAATCGCAATGTCCGCACATGGCCCAAAGCGTGTACTCAACGTCAGCGGCCTAAAATTCGTCGTCACACGCGTGTCACATTTAGGAACTCCACAGCCCCTGATGAGCGTTTCTATTATGTGTATGCTGACCTGGTCAGACCCTTGCTTCTTTCGAGTGGGTGTGCGTCCAACTTGACGTGCAAACAGGTTTACATCTCTACCAGAGGCTATACCAACTCCGAATTACCCGCCATAAACGTTCTCACGAGCATTTTTGGAAGGTGGGGTTGCCCCGAGGAAGTGACCACCAATCGCGGATCATATATCGACTTAGCATTCGCGTCACTTATCAGTGCGTTAGGTTGTAGTCGAATTCATACAAGAGTTCATCAACCGGAGGCCAGCGAGTTAGCTGAAGGCTTTCAGTGTAAATTGAAAAATTCATTCTCCGCTGGCAACAACCCTTCGTGGCACGAGGTTCTGCTTTTAGTATTACGTGGTATCCGGAACGCGTCATACTAACCGCCCGTCAGCCTATGGTTGCTCCTCACGTTTACCCGGAGAGATGGTTGCTCCACGCGCAATGTAACCCATCAAGTTCGCGGATCACGGTGAGCGGTCGGCCCAAAATATGAGGTGATTCTTACTGAGCCCACCAAGGAAAAAGACGACATCAGTATACGTAAACCCTCGCTTGCCAATCCGTTCCTACGTTTCGGTACGTGTGATTACTTATCGATAACCTTTGTGCTCCCCGTATACAGGTTTGTTCCGCGTGCTTACGCGCTTTGATAAAACTTTCGTGTTGGAGCGCAGCGCGAAGTTTTCCCGATCAATAGGCCGAAACTAGCGTTCTCAGACGTACCTGATGTTGAAATCGATTCGCAACCAGCAACCTAATCTGTGGCTGATACATTGCCTAACGTTTGTACATATTCGATAATTTGGTTGCGACTCCTCTTGCCCCGATGGAGCCAAGTCAGCACAATGGACGTGGTCGAGAAATGCGGGGGATAGTACCATCCGCTGGCTGTATGGACGTCTCGCGTATATAGTTTTTGTTACTGCACCTTCTTACCTAGTAAATTTTAAATGGCTTCAGCTACAGCGAACTCTTTCAATAAGACGTTTTCTCAGTAAAACAAAAAAGCTCTATTCATTTGGGTGCAATGAAGGCAGAGACCCGGTGAGTTACTGGGAATGAACCATTCATCATTTGCAGGTGGCTCTGAGGCCGCGCATCGCTAGAGGACACTGGAAAACTTGAAATTCTGACAGGACCGCCAAAGATGGAGGCGAACAGGGCTACGAACCTACTGGGTCAATGACGGCTTGCCCGTTCGTAATCCTCTTGCTTACCTATGATTATTAATCCCTCAAACTGTGCTCCCCCAACCACCTCCACTTTTCTCCCTCCTCTTTCCAACTACCGTAGACGCGAGCTGTGTGGCAGAAGTAAGTTGGACCATTCATGCCCGAGTCAACGGTTTCGGATAACTGAAACCCTACTACAATGATGGAGTTAACATTCTGATTGCACTGAGGAGAAGAGCAATGTAGCAACTCTCTTCGATTGTTGTTAACTATGTCAGAGCTACGGTTGCCATTTGTACTCTCTCCGCTCCCAACTTTTGTGTGTGCTTAAGAGTTTGTTTGGACGAGTATGGATACCAACAAGTACCCCGCACACTCGAAAGTACGACCCTGCCGTGTGCTTGTCTGTCGTTCCGCTGTATTATCTTTTCGTCTTGTTATTCGTCCGCCCTCACGTCGGCTTCGCGTGTCGACAGTATACTCCTTGTTTACTCGTTGCGTTTCTCTCAGCCGGCCGGCTTGGTCCGCTTGGTTCTACCGGAGTCATCCATTTCTACGGACTTTTGACTCCCCCGGTCGCACATAACTAGTGTCAATTGGCAGGCTGCTTGAAAGGCGTGTAAAACATTTCGTCTCTACTTCTTGGACTCGTCCAAGTTGGCTTCAGGCAATGTGCCAGAGATGAACATGACCAACACGTTCAGTTTCTCTATATGTAAAACTTCTGTTTCATCATTCCCACCTTCCTCACGTGTACACATACAATTCAGTAATATACGCCGTCTTGTCACTCAACGTTATATTCTGCAATTTGTACACATTCAACTGTTATTTACTTCAGTTCAGCCTAAATAACCACGTTTGGGTGTTACGGGCAGGAGAGGAATTTCAGGTTAAGAATGGTGACCATGAAACTTGCGTTAGATGAAAGAGCTATTCCAGTAGCAGGAAGTAATTCATTGATTTTGGAAAGCGTATCAGAAAGTGTCTTGGTACATTCAGGCCTTTTGCCTAAAGAACAAGGTTTGAAAGGAATCGCAGGATTCTTTTCAGGAAGGAAATGTGATCCGTTTCTGTGTGGTATGAGGAGGTTAGCGATTCTGCGAACAAGTTCCACAAATGTATAGTGTCAAAGGAGCATTCGAAGACTTCAGCGTGCTTACGAAAATTTCTGGACTGTGGTTATCGCAGGCTAGCATACTGAGACCGACATTTAACTTCTTCAGTTCGAAATTCAGCACTTTATGATAGCTGAATTATAATAGGGTCAACAGCTGCAACTCATTACCCTACTCGATTGGATAAATATTAAGTTTTGCCATCGAGCTATATTTTTGTTGCATCACATCGATTAATGTTCGATGCGCACGGACGCAGTGAAACGGTAGTGTGCGATCAACTTAGGATACACGGAGTAGTCCCAACTCACAATAAACACTCACTCAACAGAACACCGGGACAACAAGAACAACGGGCGTGAGAACAGTGTGTGCATTGTGTGCTGGACAAACAGAAACAAAGTACAACTCTTTCGTTTCATTTACTCTTTTGCGTAAGTCAATTACAAACGGGGTTTGGGGAACTTGTTGACCTTAGTGGGGTGTAGCCCATCTCGCGCTTCTCTTCTTCCTTCTCTTTGTTGCTGCCGTTGATCCCAGACTAGGCTAGAGCTAACTACTTATCATATTTCCAAATATTGCTGGAAATATACGGTTTTGTTTCCAAACCCCACCGTGTTCTATAATTCAATGCCTGTTGGGACCACGTTACGATTGCTCTTCAGGAAAGGCGTATTAAATTGTTTGTGGACGAGGGTCTAGCGCATACCCACTTGTCGACTACACCTTATAAAGTGCAATTCTCTGGTGAGTGTCCTGTTCCCGTTTGCTCATTACCGCCTCTCATCTGCACATCTGGAACGACAAACACGAAGGAATAGTTAACCAACGATTATTCACTAGATCATTGACCTGTGCCGTTGCACATTCACCACTGAAACGATGTACGATAACCGCCAACTGGCTATTCGTGAAACTATCAAATTTACACGATTAAACAAATAAATCTGATCCAATGTCTAATTAACAGTCAGAAGCAGGAATGACAAGATATACACGAGCGAACAATTGGGAAGGATATGGTCAGTTCGAATTCCCCCATTGCTGAATTTGAAAAGTCGATACAGTTAATGCTGCCGACGCAATCCATGAGCAGTAACGTCGGCATGGCTACTTATCGTGCTCTGTTATATTTGTACGAGAGTAATGAAGACCAAAAACAAGCAAATTTGACAAATCGTCGATGTTGTGCTGAAGACATTATGACTTGGAAAGAATACGCAAGTGAGCGAAAATACTACCATCGATTACCTGACCGGGAGCTGACATCAGAAGGCCCAGCACCCAGTCTCAGATGGTTACATAAACACGCATGGTACGGTTGAAGATCATTTCAACTGAGATGAATGCCACGTTCTGTTGACAGTAGTGATTATATCCCAGAAAATATGAATTACAGGATACTTGCTGCTTATAGAAAACTCATGCAGACATCAGTTCACAGGACACCGCTCGACGTATTGATCATCAAACAACAAACGTGTCAGTTTCCTGCACAACGTGGATTAATAAGTAAAGATTTTAGCACAGGAAGTTGTAGTGGGCAAATGGGCAAGGGCTGGACCCTCATCCACTAACAGTGTAACATGCCCTTCTCGAAAACCAATCAAAACGTAGTCTCAACAGGCATTAAACTAAAGAACGCAGCGGGGGTTGGAAACAAACCATATATTTCCAGCAATATTTGGAAATATGATAGGTAGTTAGCTCTAGCCCAGTTTGGGATCAACAGCAGAAAGAAGAGAAGCGCGAGATGGACTACAGCCCATTCGACTGCACTCAAAAGCGCGCCAAGCGAAAAGTGCGTGGAACCTTCGAGTGCGTTAAACAACGCTCGAAGAGGTTCGCATCAAACGACGTTGGAGAATGGAATAGTAAATGAGCCGTTAAAAAGAAGCAAGCATTCGCCGCGTGCAATTACTTGCACGACTAAAGAATGTGGCACTGAGTTCGTATCAGGCCTCCTACAGCAGACGTACACAGAATCGTGCATGCAGAACAAACAAGAAGGAAAACACGGTTGCAGCCGGGATTCCTGAAGAAGCCACACGATCGCTGGCCACTACAAACTTTAGGGAACCACGTGTCAGAGGTTCAACAATGGCATGGACATTCCTACGCTGAAAGTTGGTTAGGACTTAGTCTATGTATAATCGCCCACTTAATCAGGGATAAGAGGGTTTGTATTATCTGGAGCACACGGTCAACGAGTTCAGCAACAGGAATCTACTGCAATATCATTAAGTATAAACGGCACTCATCCAGTCTGATTGGATATTCGTTTGTTAGGTTCGAAATGGAGTTTATCAAAATTTCCTTTATATTGGTGGGGAAGCTGGTCTGATAGTTTTACCTTGAAAAAACAGCAAACTTCGTATGTGACGACAAGAATACCTCTTGAGTTCACTAGCCGAATACATAACACGAGTAATGAATGCAAATAATCGATCATGGAAACTGCCCAAAACGTTCGGGCATACCAAGAAAGTTTAACCGTAATACGTGCGTGCTCTCTAGAATCCGAATATGCCTTTGTTTTAGAGCACTTGACTTTGTAGCGTGGTAATGATAATCAAACTGTTGCGATTGTAATTCATAACGGAACAATGTTAGTGCAGTTTTATCGCACGAAAAATTATGTTGCACATAGTAATGATTACACTGAGATTTTATTGCTGTCGTGCTGCTTCGTTACCACGGCGTAGAAACTAGGTCTGAGCTTGATATAAGTACTTGGAGTGAGACCACCTTCGACGTCCCCAGAGTCCTAAACTCCCTGCGACGTGACAGTTGCCTTACCAGTACCATAGTGCTTGTTCACACCACCTTGTGAATGTAAATTTACTAAAAAACAACAAGGTTAGTGTGTTGGGGTAGGTATCGCAGTTTTACTCGTGGTTGTATAATAAATCCTCGCAATCTCTACTACTGCAAGCTACATTCACCAGGAAAACAATGCTTAGCTATTGTCGTTGGGAATGCCGCCCAACAACACTGATGTTTCTTTAAATTCTGAAGGTCGATCAGGATTTCCGTCGATATTCGTTCTCTCTGACGGCTGCCGTGCGGTTGTGCTTAAGGTTCTCTCACATCCAACTCTCTAGTGCCTTTCATTATTGCGTTGAAGTCCGCTTGTGAACAGTGAGTAAATCAATGAATAGAGTTAGTTTGCACATTCACCGTCTTCTTACTACGACTTCGGATTCTCGTTAACATAAGGCCAGAGAAACCTTGGGCATACGAACTCAGGAACTAGCATCACGACATAGTTCCGATTGCTATCGCGTACTATCAGATACAACACAAACACGGTTGATTTTGGTAAATGGTGGGCACTCCACTTGTAGAAACGGAAAGAGGTTGGTTGAAACGCGTATTGACCTTTGGGAGGAAAAATATTCTCTCCAGGTGGACACTCTCGGAGAAACATGGTAAATGGAAACACTACCAACAAAAGGTGAAACTGAAACTATTCAACATTAATGTCTGACCACTTGTTTCTCGTGACCCGAGATTTCCAGTACGACATTACAAGAGGGAGTTCGATTCGTCCATCCAGATTATTCGACTGAACTTGGGACCTTACCATGTGGAGCGCCTTGTTGATCATTTACTTCTCTCTCAGAAAATCTGCAAATAAATTGCACAAGGCTTTCAATAGAGAATGGTAAATAATTAATTTCTAGCTAGTTTCCAAATTCTGGTCAATGTAAGACTTTTGATGCGATTTATTTACGTTCCGGTTTTAGTAAATACTTTACCTCCTTCAACCTTGAGAGAAACGTCAGCAACAGAGCTATTGTTGGGAAATCGAATCATAGGAGTAAAAATGAAGATGAGCAAACATTCGACGAAAGTGGCAGGCTCACTTTATCGCTTTATTGTTCCCGTCGCAGATGAGACTTCGCAGAAACTGAAAATAAACAAGACTGATCAACTTAATGGTCAAACACACGCAGTGAACACATTCGACGTTACTTATGGTCCAAAAAAACACTCACAAGACCCATGATGCATACGATGTATTCCGCCTTTTTATCGACTTTCCTGTGTTCCGAACCAACAGAAATCATTTTGAATACTCCGTATTCACGGTCCCTACGCAGAAACGGGAGGGTTTTATTGGTCAACAGGTTATTCCAGGATTGCATATCAGGAGCCATTCTGTTGAGTTTTTGTGGTGGTTAGGAATACGTAATAGTAATAAGAAATGTACTTAGCTCAAACCCAGTGCTAGCTTCTACGCAGTAGTAATAACGCAGCACGTCAGCCAACGGAATTGTAATGTATTCAGTGTCTGTACAATGTAATTATTCATGCAGTAAAACAACAATAGCATATAGTATTACGTTATGATTTACAATCATCACATCCACCACAGTTCAAATGAACGTCCGGGTAGTAGTGATGACGTTGTTTCTTCTTCACACGTTCAGGAATTCTTGTCTGCGCTGGCTCAATTTCAGGTACCCCTCCCGTAACTGAATTCAAATCTGAAACAGACTCAGAAACGGGATTTCCAAACCTGGAAGATTCAACAGACGACAGTAGAGAGACCTTTAGAATATTCATGTAATTGAGACCGATAACAGACAAGTAAGAAGTGGTAACAAGAAACGAACAAGTAATGGACTGCACATCTGTGAGTAAAAGTTCACATTTGCCAAGAACAGACAAAACAGATGCAGTAATACCCTCAACAGACATATTAACAAATTTCAAAATAACAGTAGGTTCTAACAGATGCATGCAAGCGACAGAAATAAAAGACTCAATACTACCAGTGTCAGCAATGAAAAAATGCTTGGGATCGCCGTTAAAAATAGAAGATTGTACTATGTGATGCGTAGGACCAGGAGAATTGGTGGTCACAGTAAAAGCAACAGACTGCAAGTCAGATACAATACTTTGTTTAGTTAAAGAAGTCTGGTCAAAACACGTCTTCGACCAATGACAGACGGCTTGAATGTGACCGATTTTACCACATTCCCAGCATTTGGAGTTGCGAAATGAACAAGTAAGTCGAGAATGTTTATGACCATATGACTTACAGTTACCATAATGTTGGATAGAATTAGGAGTAAAATGATGCGGCTCGACTGTCTTACTTCTCTGACAGTCTACCTTTTCGAACTGCCGCTGCTGTTGATTTGTCTGCTTCTCAGCACTGTTGGCGTTATGTTCTTCATTTATCGCGCCCTGTACATCCTGGGATTGTCCACAGACAGCTCTGAACGAATGGAAAGAAGCCTCATGCGGTAGTAACAATTTTTGTTGAAGACAAGGGAAATTATTTCGTGCAGTCAATCGATCTCTTGGTGTTTGAGTTTGAAGAATAAACTCACTGACCTTTTGAATTTCTTCTCTGATTAAAGTATGAGAGTTCGCTTTTTCCGCAGCTTCGAAGTTGACGGGCTGAACATGCCTCAGTAGCAGATGTTTAAAATGATCCTACGGAATTGAAAGAGGCGAACAGGGAAACGCCAGGATTTTAAGCAATGCATATGCACCTTTGTCAATGACCATGAGGAAATGTGGCGTTTTCTTCTCCTCTGTCATATCATTACGAGTAATGCACCAAATCTCAAAGCGTTCCAAGTAATCTTCCATTTCGCGTGAACTTGAGTGGACATGCAGAAATTCATCGTAAGAAATATCCTGAAATATACTGACCACGACGCCAATGGTGGTGGTTAGGAATACGTAATATTAATCAGAAATGTACTTAGCTCAAACCCAGAGCTAGCTTCTACGCAGTAGTAATAACACAGCACGTCAGCCAACGGAATTGTAATGTATTCAGTATCTGTACAATATAATTATTCATGCAGTAAAACAACAATGGCATATAGTGTTCCGTTGTGATTTACAATCATTGTGATAGCCCCATAAATTTCTTCTTGAAGTCGGCCTGCGTGATCACGGAACACTCCTTCTTGACGATAAAGTCACTCGCAACAGGTGAAGGCATTTTGGTCGGTTTGTTCATATACAAACTACCTCGAAAGGATTTACTACAACATGTAGAACCGATTGTAATCCTCCCGGTGTCAAAAAATATGCCCTGCACCTGCTACTGAACAGCCGCGGTATGAGTAGTATAATACGATCGCTCAACTCCACTGCAATAGTAACTTAATAAGGATAAACTATTGCTTCGGGTATCCTATGCCCCATTTAAAATTCAAGTCAAACTGCCATTTTACCCTTCAATACCTGGCCAGACTGTCACCAAAATAGGCCGATTTCGTCGTCTGAAGACCACATTCACCAATCACACTAGAGACACTTGTACTGAGAGTTACCCAGTCATATTTGTACTGGACTGTCACATATTTCAGCTTACCTGTAAACTTGCCGTGAGAACCTGGTAGCAAATTCTGATTAGCGATCATGAAGTGGTGAGCTCGAACACCGTTTGCCGTGACTGCACATGCAACTTGCAAGTTACACGGCGGCAAGCACCTTGAGGTGGTAAAGTTAACAACGACGCATGTGCACCAAGATTTCGGCGCACGTTTTCGTGATCAGATTGTCATCTAATTCATCTTAATTTTACTGGAATACCTATATAAGTTTCTTGTCATTTCCAAACAGCAAACTGTTATTTGTTAGCTGACATACCTATAGTGAAGAACGTTTCATAGGCGCACACCAATACATTGTTTGCTAAGCAGGCCATACAGCACTCGATGTAATCAAACCGGTGAAAACGAAATATAAGAAAAGAAATTATCAATTCAGGAATAAGGACGGAACAGGGTAAAACTGTAAAAATGAAGTGATGATATTATGATGTGAAACATATTACGGTCAGTCAGGCAAGTGGTCTGAGGAATGGAACTATTCTCATTAAAGCCATGTTATATTACTAAGTCCTTACCATATAGTGTGTTGTTTTGACAAGTGTATTGATCATTTTACTACTCACTGACTGGCCATCTGTATAAGACCGACAACTATCGTTTGATATGGGCGTCAAGCTGCTTTTGAAAGCAGAAACCACTTGTTTACAGCATACATGAAAGTAACGCTGAAATGAAATTAGACTGTAGCAGTTTCTCGACTAGAGAAAGTTCAGTCAATCGACGGTCGCACATAAGCTGCTACAGATGGAATTGTAGTCAGACTAGCGCCAACCAATCATGGACGGTGATCAACTGCTGTTGAATGCGTATCTGTTTCAAACAACCGAGTTGCCAGGTGCAAAGCCATGGAACAACGCAGCAACAAACTGGTCGATCAAAGCGTGAGGACGCTTGTCGCGTAATAGCGGTCGTAAAAAAAGGTGTTCTTTCTTCAATAACTTGAGATTGTTCAGTGCCACTCAGATTCCTGTCCAGATTTCTCCCGATCAAGCAGCACAGTAAGCGACAAACTTTTGTCTGCACTTTGTCGTAAAACACCATTTTTAATCAAGTGTACTTTTTTGCCCAGTGAAGTTGTCCGTACCAACAGTATAAGACACAGTGTGAACCATTATTAGATCCGGCACTTACAGCATACTCAGCAGAAAGTTAGCCATGAAATGAACTCAATGCTGACTGACAGGAAGAGTGCAGATATGTCCGCATCAACCATTCAAACACCCTTTAAAACGCGTTGACAGGTAGGTAATTTGCGTAGCTTGTAAAAGTGTGTCAACTAGGCAGCCAGGGAATTTGTGGTACGTGGCGTTTCAGGAGTAGCTCATCAGTTGGAGTTTCAAAGTTGTTAATCAATGAAACATGAGTGACCAAAATGGTAGGTACGGTCAGGTTATCAATGCACAGAAGCTCCGTTTATCAACTAACCCGCTAGCTGGTGTTCACGTTTCAGACAATAACCTGTGCGCAGTAGTACAGTTGTGATCCAAGGAGGCGGATGTCACAAGGATTGCTTATTCCGAAAATCAAAACATGGGGCATACGTTTCAATACAACAAACGAACTCACATTTGTATATAACATGGATTCAAAAACGCCAAGGTTTATGTATGGGAAACACTATTTCATGCCGAAGTGCACTCCAATGTTTCTTCTTGTATTCCCTCTCCCGTAACTTCATTATCCAAACACATGTTCCTGTCTGGTTACTGAGTAACATAGTGTGATTGCTGGTCCTCACTACATTCCTCCTTTCGCAAAAATTGTTCCAGCTACAACAAAAGTCGTTTCGGTTCTCTTCGTTCTCTCGCCGATCTGTTTACCGGTCTCAGCAATGTTGATACACCTGATGTGAATTTTTCTGATCGGGGTGTCACACAAATTACTCAGCTGGCTTCTGTGAACTCGATGCTGTTGTGTCTCATTCTCAGTCAAATATATTGAGCCAAGAAGTTCCGGTACAACACAAGGTTCCATCCATCTTGTCGAGAACTTCCTAGATCCGAGTCCTGATGCATCCGGACTCCGACAGACTCTGTATTCAACCTTCGAAGAAGATTTAAACACAGTACATCGACCCGATGACTTTGCAGATGACTGTTCCTTAGAAACTTCGTGTGCGTTTGCCAGGTTTTGGTTGGCCAGTCTCCAAGCTTCTGCTAATTCACGCGTGCTTACCCATCAGTCTCCCCATACACCAATTTCCTGATCGGCTGGCAGGCGTGGCACGTTCCTGTACATTAGCGCGAACGGCGATTTCCTTTTCGTTTTTTGTGGCGAACAGCGATGTACCAGCAAAATCATTGGTAACGTTTCCTACCAGATTTATCCTTTCGCCACCAACCACTCCTTGATTGTACAATTTTTCCTTTCCGTCAGTCCGTTTGATTGAAGATGGTATGACGTCGTGAAAAGCTGTTTGAGTCGTAGGTGCTCCAAGCAGTTCAGAAACTTCTCACTTTCGAAGCAAGGGTCTTGATCAGTCAATATGCCTAGCGGTGTTCCATGATTTGCAATGATATGTTCCATCACTGCCATGCGTACAGTGTTTGCACGCTGATCAGATATAACGACTGTTTCGACCCATCTTGTGAACCGTTCAGTCATGATCACGATGTACTGGCTTTCAGAGGTGGTTAATGGAAAGAGGCCTATCACGTACATCGACCATAATTCTCCAATTTTACTGACCCGAATTGATTGTGTGAGATACTGACTGCGGTGGTTAGTGCTCTTCAGTAGCTGACATTGCTGGTATGCCCGCACATAACTGTTGAAATCATCCTTCAATCCCGGACAGTATGCCCTTTGCTTTAGCATTTCGTAAGTTCGATGACAACCCGTATGAACCAGCTGATGGTATTCCTTCACAACTGCCGTTCTCAGCTCCGCCTGTATGAGCAGTATGCTAATTACCTCCTGTGGCTGGCATAGTGAAATTTCAGCATTTTTCAACCGCAAGTCTGACTGGAGCCTTTATTCCCCAGTGTACCCCGCTTTATGACGGTTGTCTTCCCGATAGAAGTTTGTCAATCATCTTCCAGAACGCCTTATCTATCCTCTCTGTTGCTTGTAGCTTTCCGGAATCGTTCTCCAGTGCAAAAATATCAACTTCGATCACGTTCTCGTGAATCTCATCCGTGTGTTGCGATCGGGGAAAGCAAACCAGGAACAAAGTTCTCTTTTCCAGACACTTGGCGACTTGTGAAGTCATCCTCTTGTAGTAGTAACGTCCGACCAGTCGGCGTTCCTCGCGGATCCTTTGTTAAGATAATCAGCTCTAAGGGTTTCTGATCCGTCTTCACATGAAAACTTCAGCTCAGCAAGTATGGCGTCCACTTTTCCAAGACTCACACTATCGCCACACACTTCTTTCCGGTGTTTGAACAGTTTTGCTCTGCAGAGGTTAGTGCTCGACTAACACGTTCTACAACACCGTCTGCTTGCTTCAGTACAGCTCCAATTCCTACAGCACTTGCATCTGTGTCAACAATGAAACCCTCCCCGATCACTGGTCACTTCAGGGTCAGTTTTCCCTTCTTTGTCAATTGTTGGACTTTGACAAATGCTTTGTTGGTTCTTTCTGATCACTGAAATTGGAAATTCCCCTTTATTATTTCGTAAAATGGGCTTGCGAAGTCACTGACGTTTTGACGGAGCGGTTTTGGAATCCAAAGCGATCACGAGACTGTCTCAACGTTCTTTTTGATGTTGGCACCGGAGTATTTTGATCGCTATGAGTTTCTGTTGCAGTGGTTAGACCTCGTGTGGACCGAACTTGTGTGAGCAGTTCCACCGTTTGTTTCGCCAGTTGCGACATTGGACCCGTAGGCCGGCTTGTTCAAATTTCTGTAACACAGGTGATACAAGCAAATCAGAAATAATCGCGGCTTCAGCACGGTCAAGATAATCCGTTTTCAGCATAGTTTGATGTACATCGGGATAAATGACGAAAGGCTGTTTGATTGCGTCACCACCGGTTTGAAAATCATGTTTAGCTGTGCCATTAACTCTGAGATGAAATTCTCCCACTGTTTGAACGACCATCGCACACGCCTGAATAATCCCTCACCTTGGTCCAATCAATGAAATCGCCTGTAGTGGACAAGTGGGTATGTGTTAGGCCCCAGTCCAGTAACAATGTAATATGCCCTTCTCGAAAACCAATCAAAACGTAGTCTCAACAGGCATTAAACTAAAGGACGCAATGGGGATTGGAAACAAACCATATATTTCCAGCAGTTTGGAAATATGATAAGTAGTTAGCTCTAGCCTAGTCTGGGACCAACGGCAGCAACTAAGAGAAGAAAGAAGAGAAGCGCGAGATGGACTACAGCCCATTCGACTGCACTCAAAAGCGCGCCAAGCGAAAAGTGCGTGGAACCTTCGAGTGCGTTAAACAACGCTCGAAGAGGTTCGCATCAAACGACGTTGGAGAATGGAATAGTAAATGAGTCGTTAAAAAGAAGCAAGCATTCGCCGCGTGCAATTACTTGCACGACTAAAGAATGTGGCACTGAGTTCGTATCAGGCCTCCTACAGCAGACGTACACATAATCGTGCATACAGAACAAACAAGAAGGAAGACACGGTTGCAGCCGGGATCCTTAGAGAAGCCACACGATCGCTGGTCACTACACAAGCCTCCCACCAGAAGAGTGGCAGTAGGCAACCTTCGATCATGTTACCGGAAGTATCGACGTGTGGGCCACCCCCTTGTGGTTTCGTTTATGGCACTCCCGATGTCATGAGTACATACACAAAAGACCTAAGACCACAAGATTCGCCTCCTTGTGCTACTGCGCCAGTCTCGAGTGAAACTAACCCAATGTGGAATTAGTGTGAACTGCTGTACAGACTGGTGAGTGTGGCATTGGAGCTGAGGAAGTTGTGTACTTCCGAGGTCGTCGAGTCATTGTGTGTATGACTGTTGACGATGGCTTTTGTCCACACAAATTATGATCGTGGTGTGGCGGGCCTCATATGAGAAGGAGGCAGTCGCGAGCCACACCGCTGATGAGCCATTTATCCGACCGACCCTCCGTTGAACTTTAGCATTCCCCATCCCGTGTCCTTATTCTTCATGTGTATCAATCTGCAACTGTGATAATCCAGAAAGACGTTAATTTTCTTCCCTCTCTCTCTCTCTCGAATAACGAGGGCATGTACAATATTTACTAGCCTTCTGGGGGAGAGTTATGTAGCGACTATAATAAGTGATATATCTGATAGTTGCACTCACTTGTACATTTTTGATGATTTCGGTTTTTAACCTACTACTGTTTCACTCAAGCCATCCCTTTCGTAATATCCGTCCCGGGGCTACAATCACAACTCGCTCCGTGCCTCGCTAGTCTGACGTGCTTTCTCTCTCTACGCCCTACTTTCCAGGGTCGATGCAAATACACTAGGGTCAACGCGTTGAGTCCTCGTTTTTCATAGTCGGCTGGTTTGCGACAGTGAGCACAGACTGGGTATTATTCTGTCGGATCAGTTCCAAAAGGCCTCCCAGTGTCAATTAAAAGTTAATCAAGCTACCACTGACTTATAGTTCAATGTGAACGGCTACCTAGTCCATCGCTTTTATTACCGGATTTCCCTACTGTTACAATGTAGAACACACGTTAAACTGCGAGCACCGACACTTAGTCAGCCCAGGGTAGAATGGGAACAGGTGACGACAATAGCGCATAGCACTAGCAAACACGAGAGAATGATATACTAACGATGTGACATAAGAAAAGCAGTCACCCAATCGATTGTGTGAGTAACACGATTGGATCGTTCCGGGCCAGGGTGAGAGAGAGCGGGACACGCAGCACGAGTAGACAGACGACGAGCGGATAACCGCAGGCGCGGACGCCACACCTACCCACACAAAACAATCAATAAAACGTTTGTTTAAATGCGGCTTTTTGTTAAGAGGCGCATCACCTAAGGAGACAGCCAGGACGCGTCACGCCACATTGATCGGTCGGCCCAGCTCGCGTGGTATGATCCCACTCAGCCAATCAGATTACAGGTGGGTGGTCAAACGCCTGCGCGCTATCTGAACTGTTTTTGTCTCGCGTTGCTCTTTGATGGCCCCCGCAACGTGATTTGTTCTGACTCTCTGACTGCCATATATGACTGTCTCATTTAATTTGCTTTGTGTCTGTCGGCCATCTATGGTAATCGTTTTGTCCTATAAACCTAGAGCTTCTGTGGCCTAGTTTTGTCTCGTCTCGCTCGTCTAATAAACAGCGTTGCCGCGTCTCTTCTGATTTTCTCGGTTTTGGGTCAAGCGGCTGAGTGCCTAACCAAGGTGATGACCCAACACTTTTTCCTGCTAGGTAGGCAAAAACTTCGCCAGTGTCCACATCTTCCGAATCTGTAGCACACATTGCTATGATTTTCCTTCTTCCTCATCACCATCTTCTTGTTCAAAGCCACCAGGTCCTGAGCCAACTTTTCTGATGCGTTTCGAAGGTCCCCAGTTCACTTGATTCGCTCGCCATCAACCTGTTGACTGTCGGGGAGTTTCCTGCCAACAATCGGACATTGTAAACTGTGTCTATTTTCCCTCTAATTACGTTTTCAGTTGTCACCAGGTTTCATGTTTGTACTGTTATATCCATGTGTTGCTTTGTACCGCATGTAAATATCTGTCATGATCGCGCACCCCCGAGCGTGCTTCTCACAACTGCGTTGAGAAATATATTATTATTATTATTATTATTATTATTATTATTATTATTATTATTATTATTATTATTATTATTATTATTATTATTATTATTATTATTATTATTATTATTATAATCGTCGAGCCACATCAACCAATTCTTTCAACATCAACGGACGTGCGATGAAAGGAGTCTTGAGTTGATTCCGGACTGCTGGTGGCATTCGATTCAAGAACTGATAAGTCAGCGGGCATTATTCGGAATCCTGGTCTAACCCCAGCGAGGGTCTTGATAACGTTGCCCGCAGTGAAACGGGGTAAAATGGTGTCACCTCTGTGGCTAATCGGGGTGTCTTTGAATCGCCACACCGCCTCCTGGCAGCCAATGAGGCTCCCGAACCCGGCAACCAGGGCCTTATTTGCGGCGGTACACTCCAGCTTTATAGGGCCCCTTCACGTCGCCACCAGCACCGCATTCGCCCTTCACCCGAGCAGCATTCGCATGGGCACTATGTTTTGCCCGGTCGGTCTCGACTCCGATCACCTCATCCACGACCCCGCATTCCTCAAGGGAAACCCAGGACGTATCCATCCTCGAACGGTTGTGGTCACGAGATCCTCATCCTCAAATACTGGTCATGACACCAATGTTTATGAGCCAAGAACGTGAATGATACAAAGATTGCTTATTCCGAGAATCAATACATGGGGTATACACTTCGACAATACAAACAAGTGCACACATTTTCATATAACAATTACCCAAAGACGTCACGGTTGCTACAGTTGACAACGACCAGTTCATACGTGGAAAACACCATTTCATGCAAAAATATCCCGTTTCTTCCTGTATCTCCCTTGTAACGTCGATATCCAAACACATGTTTCCGCCCAGTCACCGAGTAGTAGTCTGACTAATATAGTGCGATCGGTCATCCTTCCCACAATAGGAAGACAATTGTGGAGGATGGGGTGTGCAGAAGTTTGTGGGAACGTGGACCAAATAACCTTCCAGACGCCTGCCGTAGTGGGTAGGGAGGCCTACAGGTCGCATCATTCAACTGAGAGTTCGTCCTAGAACTCTCGGTAAGTGATCATTTTACAGGTAACGACAACAAACCTGATTGCTGGTGTTGACGAGGAACAGAAATAATAGTGGTGGAAGCCACTGAGTGGAAGTTTCTACAAACACTTTATTCAAGGTTACATAATTTGTAAGCAGAACTAAATTATTTGCTACTAAGGTTCGGATGAGGAAACGGTTCTCATCGACATCACCTGTAGCGGCGGCAAAAGCAGTAAGTCCGATGGCGGTGCACTTTCCTTAGTTAAAGTTCTGAGAATGGTCCATAGCAGTGACCACCAAGGTAGCGGTGCACATCTACTTCAACCTAGTTATATCTCACGAACATCATACACGGCAGGTAATCAAACCTACAAATTTGGAACGAGAGTGTAGTGAGATTACCTTCGACGTCCCCAAAATTCTGAACTCCCTATGACGTGAGAGATGTATTGCCAGTACCACAATGCTTGTTCACACTACCCTGTGAATGTAAAGTTACTACAAAACAACAACATCAAAGTTAGTGTTGGCGTAGGTATCGCAGTTTTACTCGTGGTTGTATAATAAATCCTCGCAATCTCTACTACTGTAGGCTCCATTCATTTGTTTGAATTCTAAAGGTTGACTGGAGTTTCTATCGACATTCGTTCTCTTTGGCGGCTGCCGTACGGTCGTGCTTCAGGTTCTCTCACATCCAACTATCTAGCGCCTTTCATTATTGCGTTGAAGTCCGCTTGTGAACGGTGAGTAAGTCAATGAATAAAGTTTGTTTGCACATTCATCGACTTCTCACTGCGACTTCGGATTCTCGTTAACATAAGGCTGGGGAAACCTTGGGCGTACGAACCTAGGAACTAGCATCCTGATAAAAGTCATCAGGACAGTTTAGACGATTATCCCCAATAACACAACATGGAGTTGAAATGGGATGCATGAATCTACATTTTGTCCGTTGCACTTCCTTCTCTATTAGAATACTAGTTACTGAGAACAAGCGACCACCAGATCCTCTCATAAACCTTATGATGCCGTTACAGGTACCAACCACATTTAACTGACCAATTTTAAGCCAGAGGCGGAGTGGACCGCAAGGAGGATCTGCAGTTTCTACCAGTAAAGCGTGTGTTGTTCATTCCATTTACCAAATGAACAGGTGACCAATTTGTACCTAAAGCTAGCGGGTTGATGGTTCAGTAAAGATTGCTACCAAATCAAGACGTCATCTAGCAATCTGTGAGACTGATTTTCAACAAAAAGACCTCCAGAGACCGGAACTCTCGCAGTATACGACAGCTGGGACTGCACCTCCATCCGCAGGATAGCTGCACAGAGAGGGACAGTTGGCAAAACTTCACGTTCAGGAGATGAAAAGACAGAGAACTAGAAAAATGATACAGCAGCGATCAACGCCTAATGGGGACAAACACGGACGTTAAACTCAGGACGACCTAGATATTTCACCCTTTGCAATACCAATCTTCAATCGCACGAGTGAACGTCTGGTGGACCGACCCTGGAAAACCCAGATCACACGTGTCCTTTACTTGAGCATTTAACTTAGGTGTCGAGAATAGGACAAGCGATCACCAAGCTATTGAGATGCACCGGCAAAAGTCGCAATTCAACATTGTACTATTCTCAAAGATTGGGGCTATCTGGTCGTAAAGAAAATCCTTCGTAATCGGTTTGGACAGAACCACGTGGTAACGAAATAACATGCTGATGACTTTCTGGACGGCCCGCTTCTAACTAACAACGACTCTCCAACATTAATCCAATTGGCTCAACAGATGGGTGTGTGAAGTAACGCTTCTACAACGGAATTATGAAGCCGATCTTATTTCAAGAAGAACGATTGAAACGATTGTTCGGAGGTTACTCTACAACTGCATATTAGATGGGTTGACGAGGCCTCAACCATAACTCGTCATAATCGTGAACCGCTTTCCAGCGGTCCAACACATTTCGTGGAGAATCATTCCGATATGGCTTGTATGAAATACAGTGAGATGATGGTGGATTCCAGCGTGAACTGTTCGAGAAATTCTGCCGGGGCAATCGATCCACTGGATTATTTGGTGGATTCCATATGAGACAGTGGGACGGGTGGGTAACCGAGTCCAAATGTGAAATTTCCGAACTCCTTGCTTGGCTCCGTAGTTCAGCTGTAATAGCGCTTGCCGCGTTGAGGCATGGTGTTTCTGTCGCTGGTTCGAATCCGGTCGAAGCTCTGACTTTTCACAATTGAGTCTCATCTAAAATCATAAATCTGCCACACTACTTATTAGTAATGTCTAAAGGCTGAATTAAATGGAGGTCACAGACGGATGGATGCACGATCAAACCAAGTCGGTATCAGGAGGAACATCCTTGTGCAAAATGACGACTCGACCATGAATAACGTGTTCTGTTCGCAAGGACGCTAATTTTCCTGATAAGTGGCCACAATTTCTTAGTGAATCGATGGGGCAGTGGTTTAAAAGCGCACTAACTAGGAACTTGTCTCCGGTGATTGAAACCAGCCACATAGTTAGGGAATGTAGACCAAATAGGAGCCCAAGGATGTGGACGGATAAATCACTGTCCACTACGTTCCGACTCACTTGTTGCTGTCGTTGAGGAACCGTCTGTCGTTACTGTCCATCAGGCATTTGGATTTCACCAGCATGATACAGATAGACCTCATGCAGCTTTGGTCCATTGGTCTGAAGCGATTGCACACACTGCGACAGCGCATTATGAAATGTAGTGGTTTGACACAGCACTATTCTCATGTAATGGGTGAATACATCAGTCGGCGCCATGCCGAGTTAGCTCCGGAGGACGAGACAACTTGCTGTCGACAGTATTTCTTTCACCATCTCCTGTTCAATCCTGCTAAGCCACGGAAGTTGCAAATTGTCTTCGACTGCGCCACAAAGTATGCACGTAAATCTCTAAATAACCAGTTGCTTTCGGGGCCGGATCTAACAAGTGTTTTAGTTGGTGTGTTGTTGCGATTTCGACAAGAGAAGATTGCAGTATCGGCGAACACTGAAGCAATGTTTCATCAAGCTCGTGTACCAGAGAAAGACCGCGATACGGTAAGATTTCTTTGGTCGTTGAAAAGTGAGATGCAAGGCTCTCAGAGAGAATACTGCACGTGCGTTCATCTATTCGGTGCTGATTCAACCCCAAGTTTGGCCACGTTTGCCTTGAGAAGAACCATTCCAGATAACGCTGACCATTATGATATAGATATTTTGCGGATTACAAAAAAAAGCTTTTACATGGATAACTGTCTATTCAGTGCGATGAACCGTTGAGAACGTTTAAGATTCCGCCAATCTGCTAAAGACCCTATTGGCGACAGGTGGCTTCAACCTCACGAAGTGGACAAGTAACGACTAGAAGCTATTATCAGTTCTGTCAGAATTGGAACAAACGGTCCCAACACAACCACTTAATCTCGGCGAACCCAACGTACAGAAGCCACTGCGGTTGAAATGGGACTCCACGAATTATGTTTAGAATTTCAATGTTCGGCCGATGGACAAACCGTTCATTCGACGGAACATACTTTCCCAAGTTTTTTCCGATTTACGATTCATTGCGTCTGTTATACTGATTATTCGATGGATATTTCAGCGACTATATACACCGCATACGCCGTGGGACGATCTTACTGGAGCTGAATAACTAGCTCCGTGTACTAAGTGGATAACGACAATATCATGCCCCAACCAGTTTTGTTTGTAAAGGTGCATAAAAATCAACGGAGTAGAACGCTGCAGTGATACCTTTAATGACGTTTCGGAGACAGACAATGACGCAGTCGCTTACTTTGCTATATCCGACGATTGTCAAACCAAGCGCTGTTCCCTGACAATCGCGAAAGCTCGAGTGACTCCGATTCGCTTAACAAGTGTGCCCCCGGTAAAGTTGGTGGCAGCTGTTGTTGCGGTTAAATTGGTGTAGTAGATATAGTGTAAATTGGAATTGCCAAATGAATCTACTACGTTTCGGACTGACTCAATGATCGTTTTGCAGTGTGCCAAATTCATCCAAGCGACTCTAGATCTTCTTCGCTAATCAGTTGATCATGATTCATGAACCTTGTCGAGCAGAGCAATGACGTTACGTTAACATAAAATACAACCCGAATCTTGTATCGCACAGCATCTACGTCCACGAATCTTGAAAGTTAGACTGATGGTTCTAAGGGCCTGAACTTTTAGGCAATAATGAAAGTGAATGGTCACGTCCTGTTGAAAGCAAACCGGATACAAAAAAAGACATTGAACACGTTCGTAAAGCAACAATTATCCAGACCCTAGATCATTTATGTTCCTTTATGTCGAATTTTGAGTCCATCACATCGTGGAGTAAACTACTAAGAACAGTTACTTGGTTTCTTCAAAACAAGCGGTTTGTGTCTAAAAGAAGAGAAGTAATCCGCACAAAAAAACTGACCACCCCAAAACTTGATGAGGCAACAGACACTTCATTCGGAGGTGAATAAACTTCAGACTCACTGGAGTAGCAGAGACGACAAAGGCATATCCCAAGTCGACCAACGAAGCCCTTCATAGTGGTCACAGGCCACCTTCAAAAGCCGAATCCGTTTCTACTCAACGATGTCCTACGTGTCGGTGGACGACAGCAGTAACCTCTTTTACTCTACGATGCAAAGCACCCAATTATTCTATCTGCAAAGCACACCGTAACCCGACAGTCAATTCTTCATTACCACATCAACGGCCATATGGGACAAAACTATGTTGTTTATCATATGACAACGATACTATATAACAATGGTCAACAAGAAAATCAGAAGTGTTCCATATGACTACGGCCAATGCCGACGATGGTTCCCCCAACCGTGCCACCAGGTCATGGCTCCACTCCCCGCTGACCGAAAAGAGGTGGAGGTATACCTAGTCATCACCACGGAAATTGATTATTTTGGACCTATTTGTGTTAAACGAGGACGCGGGACGGAAATGCGCTATGACTGTCTTTTCAAGTATTTCAGCACGAGGTCGACGCACACTGAAGTGTCACATTCATTGGATCCTAATTCCTTGTACCTTCAAACGGTTCGTTCCCAGTCGAGGCTATTCGCAGAGTATACAGCAACAACGGAACGGATTTCATCGGAACGTCCGAGGATGATAAAAAAAAACTGCTGCGGACGTGGGATGCGGATAAAATATCCAACACCCTTGTAGCTGGCGGTTGTGATTGGATACTAAACCTATCAAAAGCGAATCATCTAAGATGAGCATGGAAAAGGACCATTCGGACAACAAAACAGACCCTCCTAGGGAGCAGCGTCAGATGAGGTTTTGCACACCGTTCTTCTCGGGATTGAAAGGGTTCTTAATGATCAAACAAACATGATTCTGATGACCAGTACATTCTACTACCAAGTAAACTGCCGATATTTCGACGAAGTCCTCCAGCACGGATACCTGTAATAGTCAACGAAAATCAACAGGCGGTGGTGAGTGGCTCAATGGCTAACCGACATGTTTTAGAGTAAATGGCTGAAATGCTACCTACCTATGCAGCAGACTATTCGAAAGTGGTAATCCACTGAGCCCAACCTAACAAAAGATAATGTCGTGCCACTTCTAGAATTTGGCGCTCCAAGAGGCCATTGGTCAAAGGGCATTATCAAATAGGCTCATGAAAGTCAAGATGGTCTGCCGAGAGAAGTCATCGTGAGGAAACCCAATGGGCAATTCCGAAGGAACGTGAGGCATCTCTGTAAACTCGAAGAGAACGCTGTACTTTCGATTAGGGCCAAAACCGTGACTGAAATGTTTATCAACAACTTGTGTTTGTACATACGTGTTCTCCTTGAGAGAGCGTAATATTCGTTTGAATTTTCTTTATTCGCCGCCTTTTGTGAGTAGGGTGATCTTTAGCATAATTATGTCCATATGAAGGTTGCCTTGGCTGCCACCTTGAATTTAGACGACTTCTGCTCATGTTCGACTACTGACGGCCGAAAACTCTCCTGAGATGCACCATTTCATATTGATTTCGTATATCTACTCGTGTGCATTTATTGATATCTATGTATTTCCTAAAATAGGTCAGTTTGAGAACCTTATCGATCAATTATCTGATCTTCGACCTTTACCATGAGGGGCCAGGTTTCGCTGCCGTAAAGTAATACAACCCTCACTGTTGCCTGATATACGCGACCCTTAAGTTTCAGGGAAATACCCATCTGTCGCCATGAGTGTCTCAGATGAACAAACGCCGCCGTAGCCTTGGAAATGCGCGCCTCCATTTCATTCCCTACACCTCTACCGCCGCCGCTGATGCAGCTTTCCAGGTATCCAAACCGGTCAACAATCTCGTTATTTAAAATTAAACCTACGTAATCACGGCAATCATGCAGCACCTTGCATTTTGAGGTTGTAAAGCGCATTTCAAAGTACTTAGCAGAACGTGAAATTGCGTTTCGCGTTGTTTGTACCGCTTGAAAGTTGTCAGACAGCAATGCCATGTCGTCAGCATAATCAAGATCAGTCAGTCTTTCACAAGGTGGGAGGTCCACACCGGCATCATTCGAGTGTCATTATTTCGTCCATGACGAAATTGAACAAAAATGGTGAAGGGGGATAGACTTGACGTACGCCGCTTATGATGCTGAAACTGTCAGATAATTCACCGTAAACCCTAACCTGAGCTGAAATATGGGAATAAAGTGCCGACAGTAGGTTCACATACTTAGTCGATACACCTTTGAGTTTAAGCGACTCTAAAAATGTAGATCGATCCATCGAATCGAACGCACCTTTATAGTTGAGAAATACGGCAATTGCTGGTCGGCGGTACACACGACGCTGCTCCAGAAAGTGACAAAAGGTAAAAATGTGATGTATACAACCCCGCCCAGGATGAAACCCTTCCTGTTCTTCTCCAATGTTTAACCCCCAGACTGCAGTTAATCGACGAAGTATAACGGATGCTAGAACCATTGAAATAACTGGGGTCAAACTAATTCACAAGAGCTCTCGGTTCCTTTTTTAAATATAGGGACTATTACCGAGTGGTCTCAGCACGGAGGGATGGTCTCTGTCGTCCACACAAGTTGAAACGGTTGTGTCAAGGCCAAGACTAACACCTCTCCATCTTCTTTAAAGCGTACCGACACGATATCATCTAAACCAGCAGCCCTATTACATTAGGGAACCGAGATCCAATTGCGAACCTCAGTCTCAGGAGGTGGTTCTATATCTACCGACCAGAGTGCTACGTCACAAGTTTGTGGCGGCAACACAATGGAAGCAGGAGGCCAGCTAAATTGACCCTCAGTGTTCCGCCTAACGCTCTAACCTTCTGGACTTATTATAGATTAGTGCGCCACCTGCCTCGCTGATAGTTTCACTGAAAGACGGTCGCCTGGGATCAGCAACGTGGATCAGCCTAAAGAGTTTGCCGGTATTACTTGAGGCAGAAGCGGTTTCCATTTCCTTAACTTTTTCCACTGACCAAGCCTTACGATCAGCCTTTAGACCACGTTTCAGTTTCCTACGGATCTCCTCTAGACTTCTTATGTGAACTACCAGGAGGAATCTTCCGTCTGGAGCTTTACAACCCCAGAGATATCTCTGAAATCCACTGCTTGTTTAACCCATGTACCCCTGTGTCGCATGCTATAGTACCTGCTTTCTAAATGGCCTGTGAGATTTGTTTCCAACAGCTGTGAGCATCTTCGGAACGAATACCACTAAGCTGGTGTGGTACTTATGCTTTACTGATGGTAAAGCCAGTTTCTCAACAGCCAAAGGTTGCTGTCGGTGGGGTCGTTGTCCAGCAAAAATAAGAACAAAACGACAGCGTATCAACGCATGATCTGAATCCAAGTATGTGCTCCAATAAAAACGACAGTCTTGGATGCAACCACGCCACCTATAACTAACAGCTGTGGTCTATATGAGACCAAGCCTGATTCGGAGCGGGCGGGCGCCAAGTATAGCATTGACACGCACGATGCCTGAAATGAGTGCTGGCCAAAAATAGTTTATGCTCAGCGCACAGCTGCAACAATCGCCCGCCATAATCCGATCGATGTGACGCTATCCCAAACCCGCCACCTAAACGAGATTCGTTTTACCAAGTCGACTCACCTGAGCATTCATATCACCGGCCAGAACGACTATATCAGAACCATGTGTCGACCGAAGGAGAGCGGCCAGATCCGAGTAAAATGCGTTCTTGACGCCGACCTCACTACAGTCAGGAGTGTGAGCAGACAAAAGGAATAAATTTCTGAAAGTATTACGTATAGAGCTGGTCTTAGTTGAACCTGCCAGGCGGACGCACAGTCTACTGTTAACAAGAATCCAGTCTATCAATGCAGATGCAGCCATCGTGCTGAGGACTATACCTACTCCAGTCTGACCTGTAACAGCGGCTCTGGAGTCACCCGAAGTGTATAACTAGTATCGGGTAGACAATGCGGATGCTGTTAAGTCCACAAGCTGACTACTATGCAGTATTCTAGTCTCTGAGATACAGCAGAAGTCGACATGCAATGAGTCTAACGTTCGTGCGAAAGCGGCCTGTTGACCTATCTGCTTTAGAGTACGAACATTCAAAGCACCTATATTAATTCGCATTCTGGGTCTAAGCAAGGGACGAGGGAAGCCTGAAGCTCAATGGCAAGAGACAGAACTTACCGGCCCAATGTTACCACGGCCAGCTACATCTGTTGTGGGGACCTGCACAGCAATTATCAAAAATGGAGGTCATGAGGAGCCTGAGAACTAAATTGGATAGGACGGTGAGGGAGAGGTGAGCAGTAGCATGTTTTCGCCTATCCATCCTGCTGTATGCAGCAGATAGAGCGACCCGATTTATACTACGAGACGGCCGATGCAGTATGGGATTACTAGTGTTATGATTATTCATGGTTATGTGTAGGCTGAGATACTGTCAGGGCACCCAGACCTAGACAGGAGACCCATTAGGGTTGACAACCAAAGGCTTTGGCTAAAAAGCCTATACCGCAAGCTGGCGGGTAGGTGGCAGTGTACCAGAGCTGGTACGTCTTCCTGAAAAAGATGCCAACCTTCTTCCAACTCCCAACCTGGAGAACCAGGAGACTGGTTTGTCAGACCTCTACCTATTGGCCTACCTGGCATGAGTGACTCTATCGGTGTGGTGGCCACACCGTCCAGTTTAGCCCAATAGGTCATTGAGATGCGGAAGCCGTCACATCACGTCAAGATCCAGTCTCGTTGTGACATCGGACCTTCCTTTTCCCCTTGGAGAGCTCAAGTCTTCGTAGTCGCTAACGACGACAAAAGAATGGCCGTTGATTATAAACAAACTGCTTCAAATTTTAAAACAGAAACATTATGAAGCTGGTGTGCGGTCGTTATTAGTTTGAAGTCGAAGTGTTAAATTCTAGTGACACTAAAACGACCTCTGAAATAAACGCAGAGCAGGTTCTCTGTCGCATAAAAGGGTCACGCATTTAATAAGATACCTACCAAAAAATGATCTGCTATTCAGTCTCTCTTCCATTTCCATTGACAACGTGTTCTACATTTCGTCGTATACCATCTGGCTCTCTGTGAAAGATAGAATAAAGCTTAATGAAAATATCAAAATTCTCGAATTCAACCGCCAGTGATGCTATTATCCAATAGCAGATATTATACAGTAGCATGACAGTAACTCTTTTTTATTCTACTATTTGACGTGATATTTAGCTCTCCGTCGAATTACGTGAACGTCACCTGCGCTGTCATTACAGTTAAAAATAGAGCACCTAGGTCTTAACATACAACAGGAGGAGCTAAGAAGACAGTTGACGTAGTAGTCAGCTATAAATACAACTTATCCTTCGATCAACACCCTCTCTGATCAGCTGAAAAGTCGAACTGGTTGAATCCGACAACTGAAAGATAGATTTTCGACAGTAGACTACTTTCGGACAGAGGAGCTGAGACTTATATACCGGGTTTACAACCCGGGAGCCTGATATACGTACATAAGATCATTCACATTCTAACAAAAGGTCACTGGTGAAATGCTTGGTAGGTGATGTGACTGCGGTTCAGTTTCGAAGAGGAAGGATACCGAGTAAAATCTGCCTACAACTAGCAACAAACTAACACGAATATGGGCAGTTCGGTCGGCGGAATAACGGAACATCGAAAATCGTTAAAGAGCAAGCTGGATGGGATAACTGACAAGGCCTGTTGGCGCGTCTGACGTGTTCTCACTACTCTACTCGCGACACTCCCAGTAGTGTACATATTTCTTCGAATTATTTTGGTACGAACCAACGCCGAAATTTTTCTGAAATGAGCAAACTGGCGTTTTTCGGGGCGTTTGAGCAAACGGTTTGAATTTACAAGTGTCCCATTATGTGATCAAACAAAAGGTCCAGTAATAACTATTTCCTCCACTTGGAGCAACCTGACCGATAAATTAGAGGCGGTTGTTAGTAGTCATTACCGATGTCAGAGTGGGGTTTTTAATGTCATTCGAAAGGATTACTTGATGGCATTCGTCAATGAAAATGTGAAACACTAATAATCATATGACCACCAGATTTATTTGACTGGGCGCTCATGGCACGCTACACAAAGCAAACGAGACAGTATCAATGAGACAATGCGAGCACGTGCATGATTGGAGATGACCGTAACACGTCGAGTTCTGAATAACATGAATTGATCGGCAGAAAAACATACAACAGTCCAAGGACATTTTATTTGAAAAGAACCGGGATACAAAGATAAGAAACAGAATTAAGGTGTGAGTCGTTTCGGATCACGCGGGAACATTGATGTTTTCCGAATGTTATCCAAGCCTAAGAATAGCATTGCGACGCGTTCCAAACCTGAATACCAAAGATTTAGAGAAATGTATACACAAAGCACATCGAGAAGAAAGTGAACAACTTAAACGGATTTACAGCACATTGGGTTTAATGTTTCCGTGGAATTACACTTAACCACGAGAAAATCGATATATCAACAGTGTCTTCTTGCAAGCAAACCATGGATTTGTTGGTCATATAGAAATTTGACAACGTTGTAGAAGTTTACAAGAAGCACTCAGAACGTATACAAGCTGAAAATGTAAACTATAACCTCTTTCCGTTAATAAAATATCTGATATAAACACTAGAAATAGTCGCACCTATTAGGCATGCGTTGGACAAGCTAATGCCGAAATTGTGAGAACCAAACTATCAATCATACCTTGGGATGAAGTACAAATCGTATACACACAAAAATAATCACGATTAGAAAGCAATCGAAGTTCACTGAAACCAATGAGACCCTAAGACTCACCGATACCACCACCAGCATGTGGGGGACAACCGTAGCGAAACGCATCGATGTACGCTTTGATTTTGTCAATTTCTGATACAAGGTAAATGCAATGAAAGAGACAGAAATGTCAACTTCACATCACAAGACGTTCGTTATCATACAACTATAGTCAGTTACACATAGGTTCCATACTGCCAGTTAAGTCTAACCTAAACAAAATCAGAAAACAATTAGGGGTCGAAACGTGAAACGTCAACCTCATTATTACAGAGCAATGCATAACGAACAGAAGAGACAAAACAATCTACAATTGTGTCTAGCGAATGTGTTTAGGTGCATGCTGAAACACGTGTATTAAGGTAGACTGTAAAGTGTTGTGTTCAAAAGAACACTAGCACGAAAGGCTTGTTTACTCTGGAAATTGTCGCATATTGCACAAAAATAAACCACTAAGAATAAATACACTAAGTAACATGAGTTGGTTGTCTTAGCCACAAAACAATTGAACGCTGCCTGAATGCATCGTTATTCCGATTTTAGACGTCAATCCATAGAATATCATGCGTACAAGTGTTAGGCAACGAGCTGATAGAAGGCTAGTCGATACATTACAACGATTTAAATCAGTAAGACAAGCCCAACCAAGAAAATATTCACACTATAGAAGAACTAACGAATTCATCTACAGATCATTATCAGATTTCAAGATGATTCAACTAGTCATTAGGAAAAGCTATCAATTATATCGAACAAGTAACAATCACATCTGGATAAGAAATGAACACATACATAAGAGAATCAGCTTGGAAACGGAACGAACTGTTTGGTACAAATGAAACAAAACTAACCGACACCATGGTGTTTGGCTCTTTCAATCAATAGGGTAGGATCGTGAATACGTTGTGCACCTGACATGATTTCCTCGCCTCTCATGAAAAAGTCATAAGAGTTGGAGTAACGCTGTGTGAAAAACAAGATGTCGTCAAAGAAAGAGATACATTAGAAAATCATGTAAATTCATGAGCTCTACGCATCACACAGCAGAAAGACAGACGTTTATCGTTAACCTGGTTTAACTTAGACTTAGGACGCTCGGACTGCCGCCACTGTGACGTCGGAAACGAAATTATTATTTTAAAAAATACGCTGCTCATAGAAAGGGACTTAAACGGATAACAGGTCTGTTTGTGCAAACTCGTACAGAGTACCATTCCGTGCGTGTCGACAAGTTGGTCCGGAAACGGTTCTCATACGGAAGTCACCTAATGGATAAGCAGTTTTTTAAATAGTAAAACACAACCAAGAAACAGTGTGATCCAGTGCGTTGCTGCTGAATACACGTCCGTGAACAGCGCTGTGACATGATGCCTGTGTATTCCGCGGGAAAAGGCTTATCTATCCCAAAATATGGCTTATCGTGGGAATCTTGTGAGAACATTCTTAGAGCACTGGTTACAGTGATCAACCATACATCACTATGGAACAGATTATTCTCGCTCGGATAGAGCCTGACCAATTACCCTTTTAGAGTGTATGGCCAACCAACAATCCTAAAGTGTCCATTCGTCCAGCTCTTCGTAAATTATCACGTTTGTGTGAATAATAAGCAACTTCTTTATATAGAATGGTACAACAGTATAAATATGAGAAATCAACTAGTCAAATTGGGCACCATGTACTCGGAGTATGGACAAGTCAGTGACGAACTGATCGCATCTGACAGATTACGTAAGTTACTGGATGACAAACGCTCCAAAATATATATGTTCCAATCTACAGATCCGGTGGAATGAAGATGCCTAGAAAGGTTAATAAAAGAGCAAAAAATGAGCCACACTCCAGTAATAATTAATCAATGCAAACGCTTAAACATGGAAAGGGACAAGCAATGCTGCAATAAAGTTTGGAATCAATTGGGTTGTCCATGCAATAAAGTTAGTCCTGCAGGCAAAGTGATCACATTCAGCACAACGTACTTTTACAAGATATTACTCTTGGGCCGCAAAGGAAACATTGTCTGGAATGTGAAATGAGCCCGTTCGTCCGCTGAGGAAGTCTACGGTAGCACTGTCGGACTAAACGTAACCTGTTTACTTACTGACTGAAAGACGGATCACTAGCAAACATGAAGCCGTCCGTACAAACGATGCACATGAGCGATGACAAGTTGTAAACGCGAATGCACTAGTCATGACTAAGTTGCCTTGACTGCATTGTGTATCATAGCTCCACGAAGAAAATCGTTTCTTCCTTTCGGTAGAAGAGTAAACGAGATGCAAATAGACAACTGTGAGCCTTGTCGTCAAACTTTTTAATGGTTAGCTGCTATTGTCTGTCAAAGTTGTTGAATAACACAGGTGAAATCGAATGCTCGTAACAGCAGGAAAGAAGTACTAGGCACAACTGGTTAATCTGCGAGTCTGCAACTCCTAAATCCACGAAGCCGAACACATTGAAATACTGACTTGATTGACGCGACCGTGATATGAGTTATTCTGCCGAAAGGGAGAGGAAGCAAACAGCGCTTAGTCACATTTTTGGAGATTGTTCCAAGTGACCTAACCGAAAGGCATTCTCCAAATGTCACAGCTTTGCTTCACAGTGAGATCAGATAAACTAGAGCACAATGTTGATCAGTCAGCCTAGATTTTAAAAATATAAATCCTTACGATGTGGTTCCTTCTTAATCTGAACAACATGACAGTAGCTTAGCGCGCTTGTTGCTGCTGCAAGGTTGCAAACACTGAATCGTGTAACGCCCAGTAGTTTGTAATTTGTCTTCTATCTTTTAGTCCGGATCACTTGTGGGCATCGATGTTCACCTCAACGGGTATTCGTCCATAATATATCCGAGCCCCATTTAAAATCTTGGCGCATATATCAGGTGACTGAAACCACTATTATTTCCTCAGAAGCAAACCACGAAGTTCGCATATACTGGTATTTTTTACAACTGTTATTTTGTAGTGAAGGTTCGAGGATTTAGGTTATTTCAAAATTGAACACCACCCACACTCGATCGCAGCCTTCGCATTCAGATAAGTCTTTCGGCTAGCCCACTTCGAAAGGAAGCACTAGACCCGAGTTTCGCTCATACTAAAGCTCATCAATAGTGCATATCCTTGTCTGAATCAGAGTTTGCACTCTGACCCTCGTGCTTGTGAGACTAACGTGTTAACCACAACGCCAGAAACTTCACAACAGGCATGACCGAACAATCAAATTCAAACGCTCAACCACAACCTTGTATGAATAGTGTTCAGCTTGCCCGATCATTTCGAAAGGAGAATGAACAGAATCACTGTTCTATCCAATCGATAACCCCGTGATCAGAACTTCTCAGTTAGGTTGAAGTTACTGTCTTCATTGAACCAACTGAGCATGGTTTGAATCAGTAGTGAAGTAGTCTAGTGCTTCCTTTCGAAGTAGGCTAGCCGAAAGGCATATCTGAATGCGAAGGCTGTGGTCAGATGTGGGTGGCGTTCAATTTTGAAATTGTTATTCTGTTTGCAGACCTTCTCGTAAGTGACTGGAATTAGTTTTTCGAAAGATCTTTGCCTGTGATACGACAGAACGAAAACCAACGACATGTTTGGATCTCTGCTTATTGTTCCTCGGGTTTGTTTCTACATTTGCGTGTGATTTTTATCACACATACAACACTTCTTTCACGATTTGTCTGTGATTCTAATTTCCCCAAATGTGTAAATCATTCATAACAAACATGCTATTTACCTAGAAATTACTCTGGATTCAGTGGCAACTGTTACACTGGGACATAATTTCCAGTTATTTTATGCCATAATGTTCATGACTCCTCTGATTACCATTATTGACATTAAATGGGGACATATGTGCCTATTTGTTACTGTTTATACTACTTACTACAGAGAACTTGAGATTAAGCCGATGAACAGTTATACCATTTTATTCGACATACTCTGTTATAACCTCATTACTGACCCATTCACTATCGGTCAAACCTTTGTATCCAAAAGGTGTTTGCATGCAGATTCCCCAGTTAGTCATTCTTTCCAACGCACTTATCGTTTGATTACGGTGCTTTCCAGTAAAAAGGACACCTCCCAAACTGCGTAACAACTTGCTTCTTCATAACTCTGTTGCACCTCGATCCTCATCTACCTTTTTAGTCAGATTGGACCGGAACGGTTTCCTGATTGAAAAAGGTTCAGCTGATCCGAACTCGCGCATAAGTTGCTGCAAGCGAAATTATGATCGATCGGCGCTAATCAATCAGGAACGTCGATCAGCTGCTGCACTGAATAAGGTTGTTTCATTATAAAGAGGATGCTATTTTTACAATAAATTGAGACTGTTTGGTGTCGCTCAGACCTCTTGTCTGATTTTCTCGATTTGGTCGCGCAGTACTTGACAACCCTCAACATGGCTTGTCGTAACATGAACGTCAAAAGCATTCGCTGGAATATAACGTACGCCGTATGCACCGCTATTTTGTCCTCAGGTTTTGCTGGTCAACATTAGAGGACGCTATGCAAATTCGTGACGCGGATGATTTTTGCACTTCAAGGTCTGGGCTGGAATGACTCTATTCAGCCAACTTCCATTGCACAATACATACATCAACAACTATTAAAAAGCGACTGCACCCGTTGCAGTGGAAATTTCCGGGCGTAGGTCAATGACAGCAGTCTGTCACATAACATTTCCACAGTATTAAACACAAACTCGTCAGATCGAGGTACTCGTTTTCCTCACAAGTCGTGCTCTTCTTTACATCCCGAAAAGTGCACATGCGTAATCCAAAATGGACACAACGCATCAGCTAACACCTCGGTTAGATCCAGCCAACCAGCTCTCAAAAAACATCCCATGTAAACACATCGATTTGGCCACACGTTTTTTCAGACGTCATCATCCTGTCAAGCAGCTCTATACACCAAAACCAATCCTATCAAATTTTGAGCCAGTTCTACCAACCAGATCGAAACAACCGTAGTAAGTCAACTCAACTGCATTTGGCTAATTCTGTTCAAAGCCACGAAATATCGACCAGTGGTTCCGGTGGTCAACCTGTAAATTCGGATTTCTGAACTGGACTACCTCCTCCACTCGACAACCTTTGAAACGAAATTCAGTTACTAACCCAGAAATTATCATCTACACTCGGACATCAACCGCAACGGATAGCATTTTACTGGACCCCAGGCCCATCTACTTCACTATACTCGGACCTACCAGATCATATTGATGCGCCTCAATTGGAAACTAACCCCATCAGTCAACCATCAGTAACATCAAGTGAACTGCATACACAATTAGGAGTCGCAGACCGTGGATTAAACACGCCTATCACATAGGGAGCAAACCTACAAATCCCACGTCTTTGACACCCCTGTACAATGTGCTTCTCTCGATCAACTGTTGAAGCACTGAATAGAACATCTCGTATCGAAAAGCACTTTTAATTAAGAAATGAGGTCCTACAAAGGGCTCTCCGTGATCCCCCACTTCAACCATCCGATAGCCTTGCAGTTACATTAATAACAGCAGCTGGAACGATTAATAAGACTAAACAGGAGGCAAACTTAGCATAGCCTGAAGCCCATCAACAACACACACGATGGCACCCACTTTTGACATTCTCCAATTACAGTCATGTAGCACGGCTTGTTACAGAACTCTACCAGGAGTTTTCTAAGCTTACACATCAGAGCGATGAGAATGACAGCTGGAATGCTGTTCACGGAAATCCTTCACTCACGTAGCCGTCACAAATCACCGGAGGAATTAAAATGCTGATGTAGTACCGGTGAAGAAAGTTTGTCTCGTATACTTCGATCATGTCCTCTTACCCTTTTTGACGGATGCAAACCACACAAAATTGTGGCTGCATTAATAAATCGCGAATCAGGAAACAAGAAACTTTCAACTACTTCAGAACCGCGTATTCTCTTATTTATGAAATCCGACGTTCTTGTATTCAAAAGCTATTTGTAACCTGCATAGAAGGGAGGCCACAGTCTAATTGCAGACAGATAGATACGACTCTCAAGAAATAGCTCAATGCGCCCATGCTGTTCTTCGACCTTAGATGCACCTTTTTTCCCGAACATATATATATATATATCCCGCTGTAACCAGTAAGAGAGATTACACACATCCATCATTACATAAATTCTTCCAGCAAATTGGTCCTACAAAATGTGATATCAGACGTTTGCGGGACATTTGTTCAAGATCACCTCGAAATATCCGGCACGTATACGAGAGATGCCTAATAAACGTATGATATAACCATATATAAATTTTAATAAAAATTTCCCCTCTGAAACGTTGACCCAAACGATCAGCACGTAACGCATGAATCATAATACCTAACCATACATCCCATTTACGCGGGGACATTATATCTTATTTTGGTGAATAGAGCAAATCCCACATCTTGAAGACGAATGCTTTTCAGTAAAAATAAACTGGTAACGCTATTCTAGAGAACCGTATATGGCTCGCGTTTTCTTATTGTCTTATTCAAAATCATACAGAAACATAATCAAAATAAAAACCAAAATAGGTGTCTTACTTCTTCGTGTGGATGAGGCATTGTGTAGAAAGCGCGTATGTCAAGAGGAAATTTATCCAGTATGTAGAAATCTGTGTCGTATTTTTGTTTAATGAGGCGGCCCAGGAATTTTTCAGCCGGTGTGCTCAAATCATCATAATCACCCAACTCCCAGCCAGCTTCTCGAAGCATCTGAATGCCTTCACGATACTCCAAACGAAGTCTGAGTTGAAAGGCCAAAGGGAACGACAGAAATATGAGAGCTAAGATACCACAGTAGGTGATTAGTAGGCCGAGTGTGTAAACAAGTTGACCACATCCCAAAAATTATATGTAACAATAAGGATGGTCAGCCCCATAGAATCTATTATGGTCGAAATGACAGAATGTAGAGGCTGAAGAGAGCTATTATCTATTACAGGTAAAACCTATGGAGGGGGAAGTCATAAAAATCACAATGAACATATCTACTAGCAAAAAAACGTCCTGAATGATAACAAAAGAAAGGGAACTTGAATAAACAGTACACTAATGAACTCACCCGTCTACGCGGCGAACAAAACTTTCTGGGCATACGTCCGACTAAGGTAAACAGATATGCTCTCCCATTCGTAGACGGAAAGTAACAAGCTGCTTTGGCTGTTGTCGTATGCATGAGCTCTTTAAGTTTCAGGAAGAAGTCTCTCTGGCGGTAGAGACATGTACTAACCATTGTTGTTCTAACCTTGATAAACGGGTCATGGTCTTACGGACCATTTCTCCATCGCTGCTTCCTAATGTAAGAATCGATCAGCAAATACCACAACGTCGTTATCCTATATGAAATCCGCATAACCAGGACGGTATTAAAGAGGTAATTCAACAGATCGCTAAATAATAACTAACGTCAATCATGCAGCAGTAAATGTTAACGAGCAAACTAACAGGGATGGCGAATCAAAAAACCATAGGCTTCAGGATTAAAAATCAATCACAAAAATGTACACACTGCGCAGTAACCAACAACCACCACAATCGCATGCAAGTCAGTCAAGCCTAGGATTTGACCTTTACGTACCGAAAGAATAATTTTCGGTTATGAAGATCAACACTGCATAATCCGAAATAAGAAGATATAGAAGCTAAAGTGGTTGAAATAGAAATGGAATCGCAAGTTCTCGAATATAGTAGTGTGCAAACACTGCAACAAAAAGGTTACCGTTTTTACACATTCTTAAACTGTGGACTCGAGAAAATCACTTAGGTTACAGCTAAGTATGCGGTCGTTGAGGGCTGCATGTTGGATATCAACACGCAGGGGATTTCGCGTGTGAATAATGATCCGGTTTTCCGATCGCCGCGATACAGTAACTGTCCTATTAACTCCAATCGATAACTCTGCGATTAGGACTTCTGCGACAAGTCAAAGTCTCCGATCGCATTAAACCTGCTAGGCGATATTTTGGATTACTGATGAGTAGTCGAATAATTCGTTAATTTCAAGTTGGACATCACTCACATTAGCAGGGATGTGCACTACTGACGAGCTCTAATGAGGGCGAAACTCTTGCAGAAAAAAGGCTGGCTGGAAAGCTTATCTGAATGCGAAGGCTGTGATCAAATGTGTGATGTTAAACTTGGAATAGAGAAACTTTCACCTTCAATAATCCTGTCAGCAAACTCGTATGCATTCCAATGACATTCAATAATAACTGATGAAATATGTGCATGTAGTGTCGTTATGTCAGGCCAGAAAACATATGGATCTGTAAAAGAACTCAAGATTTTTCTTCATAAGAGCGAGACAAACTGCAGGAGAACGAGATAGCCAACGTAAAAGTATACCATCATCAACCAGTCGAAAGTTAGGTAACCAGCAGTGGAAAAAACTTTAAAACGAACTCCATGGAATGAATCTCCAGAGTTACATGAAAACGCCATTATTAAGGAAACCAGTGCATAATGTGACTTCGTGTAAATCCCAAGTAGTTAAATAACAATTGCCTGGGAAGGGGTGCCGCCGAAACACACAACTCCGCGAGCTAATAATGAGTGTCGACAACAAGTGAAGACAAAATAATTGTACAACCTGGAATATTTACAGACGGACTATGTTCAGTTGACCACTAGTTGCAATGAGTTAGGACTGTCGAAAAGAGGTACACTCAAAACAACATCATCAGTGCAACTGGAAAGCATAGCTTTTCTTGGTGGCCTAGTTGATCGATTTAACCTGGCTTATTTAACCTCAAAGCAGAAACGCTGATCTTTCATGACACACCAGGGGACACAAAGATTCAGAAGCACACGTACTGTGTTCCATTGAAGCGATAATTACATATGGTTGGATACCGTAACCAAGTGACATAACACAGTAACGTTCACGTAAACGGAAACATTGGTACAGTTTGAGAAACAGATTGATGGCAATACATCTCTTATATGTGATCACAAACTCCTACAGGATACTATGGAACACTCATGTGCAGTTTGTAGGCACCCAATATTACCCTACAAAAAACTGATTTCCCCATCAGGTACGTAGACTTAATCTAGGCATGCGAAACTATAAGAGTAAATGTTCCATTTGAGATAGCAACTTATTTCGATATAGCGATAATGTATGGGCACAGTTTACAATACTAATCCCACTTTGAACGACAAACGGTCAACCACCATTGGGATAAGGCAAGCAGATCGGTGACAAGGTCGTAAGGTGAAGGTTTTTGCCAATGAATTCCGGAGAGGATAAAGTACGTCGAGCTGGCAAAGGCTTCATCGATAAAATTTTGACATTATCAGAGGGCAAACGAATTGCCAAATCATTCCATGAAGGTACACGTATGTAGAACAAAGATATGCATAAACCAGGAGTTGTACTCGGAAGAGGCGTCAAATTCACAAACTTTTCTACGAAAGTTAAAGCCGTGTTTTCATAACTCCACAAATTAACTCGGATACAATTTTTGATAATATTTATGAGGAAGATAAAACCAACCAAACGAAATCACACAGTCCACAGAGTGGTACATAGATAGCCGCTTTTTATGATTATATTACTGTCATTAGATAAGGGTTACAGCACAAGCATGTAAGAAATTGAACGGCAAGTGAACCGTGAGAAGCCAAACAGAACCATGAGAAAATCGCACACTTACCTACAGGAAAGCGAGAGGGGGAGGGGGTTCAAGACAAACTGAAAATCACTCACAATTGACCGCGGCTATCAAATTCCTTTAGAAGTTTCAGTTAACCCCTCTCGAAAAGAAGCATTAGGTTCGAGTTCTACTCACGTTATGCCTCATCAGTAGGGGATATCCCTGCCACGACAAGAGAGGTGAACTCCGATCACATCTTCACAAGGAAACTATGTGGACTACTGTGCCACTAATCTCATATCAGACGCGACTGAATTATCTTACGCAAGCGTTCAACCACATTTGACCGTAAAGGGTGTTCGGAATGTATAATCACCTGATGAAAGCGAGAATGGAGTTCGAACTGCAGTCTACTGAAGACCTCAAACAAGAGCAAAACTCCAGAATAAGATTAATCAGAAACTGTAAAGAATATGGTATAGCCTAGCAGTCGGGTGTATTATTCAGCCAGTTGATCAAACTGACAAACATCAGTCGTTTTTCCTCCTGCTCTCTTACAGAGGGTTAGTTACTTTACTGTGAAGATATACATCCAACTTTGTGGAGCCTAACACTGTTGTACTGGTTGAAGAATCAAGTGTACCAGTACTAATTTAAGCTTTATCCAGACTATTCCAATTATCGCCTCTTCCAATATTCTTCTCTGCGCCGCACACATTTTTGTTCGATCCATTCTTTCTTTCCGTCTGTTATATAGCGATTGCTTCCAACAACAGATTCACAGAAGAACGGATATTTGGTGGCAAGAATTGTAGTAACGTTAACGCTGATCATCATCATCACAGACAGCAATACATCAGTGGTTATCATTGAAGATCAGCTGTTACAAAAACGTGGAAAAAAGCAAACATTGTGAGGAAGGAAAAAACAGAAGCGAAAGGGACCTAACTACTACAAATAACCACCACTATATTCAAACACCCAACCTTTAGGAGCCCACACCAATCGGCTACAACGTCGGCGTAAAGTTCTCGGTGTGGCGGACGACTAGCTGGCATCCCTGGTACATAACCTAATCGGGCAAGTCTGTGTAAACTTGCAAAATAAACAAAAGAACTTGTTTGGAAATTGTTATCAAATAACCGCTTCCTAATCTCCTCGTTGCTGACCCACTGGTGTTACCATACACGAGCGATCGAACGCAGACACCGGTGGTCATATACCTGAAGAGCGCCGGGTTTCGCTGCCGTAAAGTAATACGGCCCTCAAAATCACCATACAAACCCAACCCTTAAGTCTCAAAGAGATACTGTTCTGTCGCGAGAGGCAACCCAGGTGAGAGGATAATGCCCTCGTATTCTAAATATGTGATTCTGTTTTATTCCCTAGATCTCCACCGCCGCCAACGCAGCTTCCAAAGTACACAAGCCGCCAACAACCTCCACAACTTCAACATTAAATTTACGTAATCACAACAATATCGCAGAAGCACTTCGCAATTTGATGCCATAAAGCACACTCGGAAGTAATCAGCAAAACGCGAAATAGCGTCCGGCATTGTCCGTGCTGTTCAAAAGTTGTCAAACAACAACACCATGTCATCAGCATAATCAAGATCGGTCAGTCTTTCACTAAGTGGGGGTCCACGCCGGCATCTTATGAGTGCTGCAATCATCGATTATTTTGTCCATGATAAAACTAAACAACAATGGTGACATAAGGCTCTCTTAGTGCGGAAAATGTCAGACAATTCACCGTAAACCCTAACCTGAGCTGAAGTCTGCAAATAAAGTGTCAACAGTGTTCACATAAACGCTCGGAACACCTCCGCGTTTAAGCGACTCCAAAAGTGTGCATCGATCCACTGAATCGAATGCACCTTTGCAGCCGAGATACGGCAATGGTTAGCCGGTGGTACGTATGGAGCTGCTCCAGAATTTGACGAACAGTGAACTGATAAATACATCCCCGCCCAGGACGAAACCTTGAGTTTCTTTCCTAATTTCTGACTCTCGAACTGCACTGAGCTGACGAAGTATAACAGAAGGCGGAATCTTATTGATGACTAGGGTCAGGTTAACTTCCATATGTTTTTCGCAAGAGCCTCGGATTCCATTCTTGAATGTGAAAACTATTATCGAGTGACTCCAGCACGGCGCCGGCGTCAATACAGTCAGCTGGAACATAAGCAGACATAATGAAAAGATTTCTGACGATTTTGCGTCTAGAGTTAGTTTTAGCAGAGCGTGTCAAGTGGACGACACAAAGTCTACTATTAACAGGAATCTAATCTACCAATGTAGTTGCGGCCATCGTGCTGAGGACTATACCTACTCCAACTAGACTGGCAGTGACGTCCATAGAGTCACCCGAAGTGTATGACCAATATCGGGGAGACAGTGTAAACCGACTCACGTGGGTTCCAAAAATCTGAAGGGTTCGGCTTTGTACTGTTTTCCAATTGTTTCGATTTCCGCCGCAAACCTGAAAAGTGAGAGAAAATTTGTGGATGAACTCCAATGACATTTATTGTCAAAAAAAGACATGAATATCAAAGTAAGACAACGGAACAGGTCGTGCACTAGATGAGGGCTAAATTTTTAGTCAATGTAATGGATCAGCGTACACGATTTGAACAGTTAGGGACTAGACGTAGCCAAGTTTTCTGGATCGAGACAAGAGCGCTTGTGGCCCACTGTTAAAACCGCGTAGACAATTCGATGGGTTCTGAATGATTTTCTCATTATCGGAATGGTTGAACCCAGTTCCCAAAAGTTTTAAACAAAAAAACAGAGAAAAGGTTCGGAACCCCAGATTCACGTGTGACTTGAAATTACTGTTTGCGTGAATAAAATCGCAGGTTTGCAAACTTGTCAGACAACCTCTGAGCAAGTCGAGTGGTTGGCAGGCACCCAATCAGCTTATTTTAAGAAAAGTTCAATGTTGAAGCACTGTGCTCGATTTCTAGCTTCAGATTGGAGTTCCGTGGTTAGAGGTTGTTTATCCCAACAAATTGGCGCAACTTGAGTTTCCAGTGAGTTAAGAGAGTAGGCCTGGTGATCAGTGCTGAGAACAACGGGACTATTGCCAATGAGATATCCGGTCAATGCAACCATTACATACAGCAATATATCAGTGGTTCACATCGATGTCTAACTACTAGAAAACCATGGGATGGACAGCGAACCATAAACGGAACGCAGAAGAAAGGGAAAGGACCCAATCATTAAAACTCAAACATTCAAAATCGAGGTGCCCATATCTTGCAAAACAAACAACCGCATTATGGATAAAAGATAGCTTATACTGTGAAATTCTCAACACCAATCATGCATACGCTATGGACATTAATCACGTATACCTTATGCACACTATAACGCCCAGACACGCAATCACCGTTTCAAAGCAACAAATCTGTAAACTAGATAGTTAAGACAAGAGTGTGGTAGCAGCATCACAGGCGCAACGATGGGGGTACGGCGACATATGTAGGGAACAGATGACCTCCTGTGGTCTCATTGATTGGTACAGATACGTACAGTGCATATCTATCCAACACTTATCGTATAGCACCTTGTTTGTTTTTGAGGCCTGGTTAGAAAGGAGAGCACATGACAGAACGAAGGGGTAGTAAGAAGTCGGTATTCAGTAAGATCTCGATTAACTTTACCTCATCTTCTAAATGCGGTCCAAAAAAACCTTGCGTATCGCTTGTTCAGAACACTCACTGACATAACCGAAATCCGAAGTTGGTAACGGGAATACTGTTACGCTTGTTGTTGTTATAAACATTTCCCTCCGAAAAGTCCAAATGGACACAATCGTGATAATAATAATAACAGTGATACTGCACAGGAGCCGTAAGCACTAAGGGATAAACAACAAATCAATCAGGGGTACGTGCAAATGAGAAAAGAGACAAGTAATTTTGTTATTCACAACGTGAACAGCTTTTCAACAAAATGAACGTTACGACTACCGAAGCAGATTTTACCGCCTCAGTCAACTTTGGAAAGCAAACAGAGGGCACCGTGGAAAGACTTTACAAGCCTAAACAGGGCATACAGTCAAGTGGTGTGAGGATTCAAGGCTCAGTGCTTAGAAAAGGACATTCAATCATTGAAGACACCGCAGACTTTGAAACCAAGAGGCACTTTCTAGCCAGAAATGTAAGCAGAGAAATAACGTCCGCACAAATGACTAGGAAACTGATGTCCAAGTTCGAGCACAACAAACTTGATTTCTTCTCGATTCCGTCACTCAGGCATGAGACAGGGTTCAATCAAAAGCCTGTTGCTACAGTCTGTTAAAACCCATCTATATAAACTTTATTTTGTTCAATTCTTTAAACATTCATCTCGCCTGTATCGTGGTGGATGAAACCACGAGCCGTACAACAGCTGAATGTGAACCGAAGGTACGAAAATGTGGATGGATTATTATGTCTGTTGAAAATAAAACAAATTCCGTAAGAAAAATATGGTAGAGAAGTAACGGTTCGTCTCCTTATTGCCAATGACGTGCATGTCAACGTACGATAAGTAACGGATGGATTTTTGCTACAGTAGATCAGACGTTTACGTACAGTGAGACGAACAGACGAACATGGATTAAGGGTGGGAAACTCTTCCACAACTGTAATTAGATCAGTAGCAACTAAATATGACTAGTAATCACATAGTTGAGGAAGACCTCTGATTATCGCAGTTGAATCTCTCTGGATTGAACAGTTTAGCAATACAGCCGAAATGTGGTCTAGTATGTTCAAGGCAGAAAACGTTCGCGGTGTAAAAGCTGGGAACTTTTGTCTTCTAGCACGAGGTTGAACCAGACGTCAAACCTGCATCGTTTGCTGCAAGTAAAAATCGCGCAGTGTCCAAAACGGTGATGGCACCTATTTAGAGGATACAAAAGAAGAACTATAACACGAACGAAGGAATGTTGTTGCTGACACCAGATGCGGATATGGCACTCACCTCCTAATGAGTAAATAGTTGTGCATTAGAAATGATGTCGAATCAGTTCAATGAGATACCGGCAGACCTACAAATATGTGCTTTGAATGCTTCATAGCTCAACTGATGTGTCCATTTTGGGAAAAGATAAAGAACTAGCTAAAACATCCGGATGAAACGCCAGCTACGCATTCATCCTGACATGACTTACAATCACGTGAAAAGATAAGAACCGTGTCCGGCTAATTAAATTTCAACAGGATATGTGCAATCAGCCAGAACTCCCTCATGAACCGTAGGATCAAGATTAGAAAATAAAAAGAGGGACTTACTCTTTCTGTAAACCCTTGAACATGTTGACAAACATGTCAGCTATTAAATCGACCACCTCGTGATAGTGATTTTTGAAGGCCATTTCCAGATCCAAGCCAACAAACTCCGTCAGGTGCCGATGTGTGTTGGAGTCCTCAGCTCGAAACACTGCACCCACTGTGAACACCTAAGCACGAAAAGACATGCTCGTCAGACCACAGAAAGAAACAAAGAACGTCGGGCGAGTGTTGTGAACGACAGGAACAATGTAATAGCAATCTACAGACATCGTGGTACAGTTTTACGGAGAAATAGGAAATGCATGAAAACAGTGTGGCAGGTTGGTTGATTTTGAAGAGAAAAATTTATGCTTCCGCTGAACTCGAACCAGTGACAGGAATGACAAAATGCGGCAAACTGAGGTACAAAGTCACGCAGAGAGCTCGGAGACTTCACATTTGGATTCGGTTACCCACTCGCTCCATTATCTCATAGAAACCGTCAAATGATCTAGGGAATCGACTGTCCCGGTATGATTTCTCAAACAGCACATGCTGGGATCCACTAACGTCACTGCTGAGCATACGGAAACGATCGAAGCACGCAACGGTATTGTTAACATGAGATAGAAAAAATGGGTGGAATCTCAGAAACGACAGGTGCAATCAGTGCTGTCGTTAGCGATCAACCGGATAAAAACACTCAGATTGTTTTATCAAAGCATGTATCTTTAGAATGGACCTAGCGTGTGAACCGCTAAGATCATACGGAAATGTTACATTTACGTCACCGTCACTGGCGAGTACAAGGGATGTTAAAATCCTGCGATCTTTGCGGAGATGGCAGCTTCTGAATCGGAATCGGACGACGACTTACAGTTGAGCTTAGCTAAAACCAGTTCCTAGATGGACTAGCAAAGTTCTAAGCTTTAGCTAGCTGTTGAAACACAAAAATGGGCTCAGCCACCCTTTTTTACACTGGGAAACATTGCACTTTTAACAGGTCCTCGTGTTGCAAGCAACGCGTCAACCATACACGTTCAAAGTTTAGTGCCGTTTGCCGCTCCTAAAGGCAAACTGGTCAGGTTCGAAACAGATGCGTTAGACGCATTTCAAAATGACAACACTAGCGCCATAGTTATAGAATACTCAATGGTATCCAGTGCAGAGCGTCAGAATGAAAGGCAATTATGAAATAAATGGATAACTGCATACCGGTTTACATTGTTTATCCAGGTTATGTTGCTCATAAAGGATGTGTTCTGTACATTTGAAATTCCAACTGACAACATACCCCACCATGGGAGGATGTCAAAAATGTTATCATACATAAATTCTACGCCACTGTCGCTCAGAAGGAAGAGCAACATATACATCTTTCGATTTTCAAAAAGGACATTCATATCACTCTAACGATACATCACAAGTAATTTCGGTCGAAACCTACAATCGGCCTACGAGGAATCTCTCAGTGTCACCAGTTAACGTCATTGAAACATCTTCACGCCTTACAGGATACCCACATTCATTTTTAGATCATACATCTGTGATATACGAGAAACTGTTACAAACATGGAGATCTGAAAGAAAAGCACAGGAAAATGACTTGAAGTTACTCATCCAATGAATTACTCGTGTGCCTGTGTGGTACATGTAATATATTGAACATTTCCGAAATGATAGACGAGACGCAGCTAAGTTTTTCTTCACTCCTTTATAACTATCCCGATTTTTTTTATAAAAGTGACTAACTGTCACCGTGATGGAGTTTGGCATGGTCAAAAGTTGTGAAGTTGTTTGCGCACAGTCCATGCTGCACGATGGCACAGCTGTTTGATCACTTCACGAGGAAACAAGGAACAAGTTAGCCAAGTTCGTTAAGCTAAGTTATCGACTGTTACACTACAAGGTGTTTACTCCAATGCAACATGCTGCATCAAATGTAAGTTAGATAACATCAAGCCGAGGTTTAGACCGATAATCTTGTAAACAGTGATCGATAATATTGTCATTAAGGTACTTAACTGTTACCAACAAACAACCGATTGCATGACAAACGGGGCCGAATGTCAGCGTGTTCCTCGAAACATTTCAGATGCGCAGTCGATTGGTTAGCGAAAGTGAAAACAGGTATCCCGGATGGAAGATGAACGGTTGTTGCATCAGATCCTATTTGTTGATCATCAACGAATAGCGGAAACCACGGGGTGATCAGTCGATGATCACTGTGACCCATACTACTATGTCGACCTAATCCAGTAGACACCACGTGTAAAGCCAAAAATGCTGTGCTCACTTCAATCTCTAGTTAGAAACATTTTGATACAGCAGCCGATAAACTGCATGCACTCCCACGATTATTGGCTTTTTTAAACAATACTGTGTTCTTTAATACCACGCTAGAGGATTTTTACCGACATATTTTACTCGTCGCTGTTGCATACGTTCACCATTTCGGCTGTCAGCGCCGAACTTGCACATTTCCAAGATACGTGCTGACAGACTGTTGCGTTGTTCACAAAGACATCCCATTTGATGCAGACTAAATGGTGGAGAAAGCGGCGGTCGAATACCAAGAGTCTATATGGACCTGCCACAGGGCAAAACTGAGCTCATACATGACTTGTAACATCTGGCAATAATTGACAAGCAGACAGCTTCGCAACAACAGAACTGACAGAAGTTGGCAAATTTAGTATATGCTTTCGCTATCCTCGTGAATGACGATATAAAATTAGCCAGATATATGAAACGATCGACAGTCTACAGCGGCTTGCCAAAAATAACAAAGACATGATCAGTGGCAACCCAATCTCAGAATAACCCTTCACGCTCGGAAGATGTAAAGTGCATACCATACGGTTTTTCGTATAAGTAAGTGGAGTAATGTCGCCCACACACTATCAATCAGCTGACCAGATGAAAGAAACTCCATTCACTCAAAGCTGAGAAGAAGGACGAGATGTCGGACACGTAAGTCGTGCAGAACGCACCCAAAAAGTTGTCCATAAAAATGCATTCGGCACTCACAGCTCGCATGCAACTGCCAAGTTTACATAATTTATTGAGACTTCTCTGTAACACAGACAGCTTCAAAGAGTGTGTCAGGCAAAAACAGCATTTAGGTCTAAAAACACCACTACCGTTGGCTAGGAAAAGGATTTCCGATTCACCAGCGTCTGTCGCAAGATGGCGATCGATACACCCTTTACTTGATTCTCTCTGTGTTTCAGAAGTTGTAGCATTATGAGACCCGTGAGCATATTGGGTGCGACAAATACAGATACCTTTGTGGCTATCAAGTGATGTCCTGGCATTTTTGTTAAAAATGGAGATGGCTGTTGATAAGCACTAGTCGTGAAGCACCCCCTCAGTCTCTCATATGGAATGAAGCAGTGTGGTCAGTTCAGACAGTAACGCTAATTAATATACATAGTCAGAGATGTACATAATTCTAACAGCCCATCACCAAAGCCAATGGCGTCGCGCACGAACATCAAACATACCATTTAATCAGTTCCCTTCTGGAGTAGGACGACCGAGTTGTGCGTTCGTGTTACCAGCAAACATAACGATGTGGGTTCAGTTAGTCTAACACGATCAAAGGCCACACCGTAGATGGCGTTCCTGACAGCGTCCGAACTACTGTCTGCTAGGGCAAATGAAGAGATGACAAATAAACAACGTCTTTCTGGCTTATTTCAACAGACTTTGAGTGAAATACCAAGTCTGACAGCACACAGACGACCATTCACTGGGATCCAGTCGAGTACGTTCGGCTCTGCCTTAGAGTTCAGCTTGACCTCAAGATTCGGCTTCATCATCACCAGAGACCCTGAAAAAGAACCATTGATCTAAATCATTATCTTAGGGCAAATTCACGTAAAAGGCAATGCTACGCGTTTCAGAAACACAGCATACATCCCATTCCAGACTCAAAAAGGTGCTCAACAAAGCAATTTGTTGACCTATTTGCCGAAGAGTGCGGACATTGAAGACGCCAATGTTTACCGGCTGTCTTTGTCTGAAGAGAGGATAATCAATCGCACAAAAAAGAACATTACACATGAGGAACTCACTCTACCAAAATCAGCGGCTATCGCCATTTGTTTATATAACTGCGGTGACTGGGCGAGGTAAGCACTACCAGAAAAGTAAGATACTTTGAACACGTTGGCGCCACCCTCAGATGCGGCTGAAATCATTTTCGGAGTCTGAATGTTGACGAATCCAGCTTTGGTCAAGTAGTCCATGAAAAACCGAACTACGCCTGCTTCCAGACGATAGATGGCTTGGTTGACCGGAGTACGCAGATCAATACAACGATGGTCCAGTCGGGTATCTTGATTCACTCGACTTAAAGCCTGTAAGGCGAAGTAAAAAAGTGAAATCACAGAAAGCGTTCAAGTATAAACGAGTTAGTAACCAAAGAACCAAAAGTCAGAACGTGGAGTTCAGACAAGGAAATCAGCACGTTCTGGGTTTTAATTAAAGCAGAGAAAAATAATGGAGATGAAGATCCAATTTACACGACTGGTCACCATAGATAGATGGGTAATCTTTTATAGAAAGAATGCTAAAAAGAAACAATAGAACATGGGCCTTAGTGAGATGAGGAGTTTCAGTTTGACGATTAAAAAGCCCGATAAAAAGTTCACACCGCGGTAAAAATAAACAGAGCAATGAGACAGATACAAGTAACGATCCTTTGAAAAAAATAGAGAGTAACAAAATTCACTTTGTCTTTTATGAGTAAAACAACTTCCTTTGCATTCTTAACATTCTGTGACAGTTGTAATGTTGATAAGAAGCAGAATGACGACTGGGGTGAAGGCTTATTTTATTCGATCAATAATATCGCTTCCCCGTTTTAACGGACGCAGTAGACTAAGCAGGTGAACTCATTCAAAAGTATGAACAGGTTACTTGAATTTAAAACCGGCAATCAGAGTTGAAAATTAACGCAAAACAAGTAAGCTATAGACGATTTGAATGCGATAGCAAAGAGGTTTAGTATACGCGCATAACTGAGTCACTCTTGTTCGCAAAAATAAATCAGCTAATTCATTTCGTCACACTAGGCTTTGTCAATGATGAGTACAGAAGTATTGTCCCACATCTCTTGGAATAGCGAGTCGTTTCGTAAAAGACCAAAAACAGTCAGTCATCTGGAGGCGGATCGATCTAAGAGGAGGATTAGGTGCATCTCTTGCTGGTGTCTCAGGATGATTTTGTGAGACAGAACAAACAAGGGAAACTGTACTGTTCCCGCTAAAAGTGGCCCAATATGAAGGATTTATTTCATAGAAGAGTGCTTAGCAGAAGCAGAGCGCTGTATTCTCAGACAAAGGACGATTGGCTAAAAAGCCATCAGTTTGGAACAACGCATGTGAGTTGTGAAAGAAGGAACATGAATAACAGTGTTGTCACATCCGCACAACCATAGGTCGCCGATTGAATGCCCTTAATCGAACTGCCGTCTTACACCCTGTCTTTTAAGATCGTCATTATTTCTTATTTGTCCCTTACTACTCGATAACTTTTTAAGTAGTGTAAACAGTTTGACGAAAACCGGATATAATGGCCCGATTTAACGCGCCCGAAAACGGACTGGAACTAAAAGCGAACATCTAGGAGAAAGCACAAAGGCTTGCGGTGAAAAAAAATAATCGTTCGTTTTTCCTAGTCTGGTTTGAAGCGCTCAGTTAAGGGGTTCAGAACGCAGAGGAAGTTTGTACTACCCAGTCATCGGAATAGGTTTGAAATAAACCTATATTTAAACGACACGACTAGAGCCGAATAAAGGAATACCAAATTAAAGAGAGCCTGTAGCCGTCGTTCTTTTGAATGAAGAGCCATCCGAAAAAGTGGTCAGTCTATATAATGAACCACACCTGCATCTACAATAAATAACGGTTAGTACGTGTACTGGATAGGTTAGATGTCTAAAGAGAATTGAAGATAGTGCATTATGGAAAGCGAAACTTAGACAAGCCGCGAACAGGATTTGTTCAACCACCGGTGTTCTGAAACAGTGGCAGAGTAT
>LUCH01001648.1:92167-102499 GCA_013368495.1 Paragonimus heterotremus
CCTGGCATTTTTGTTAAAAATGGAGATGGCTGTTGATAAGCACTAGTCGTGAAGCACCCCCTCAGTCTCTCATATGGAATGAAGCAGTGTGGTCAATTCAGACAGTAACTTTTCACTGCCATCTTTGAAAATAACACGAGGAGGAAAGTCCAAATCTGGGGCATCACCACGTTCAAATATTTCAATCTTTAAAGTCACAACAGCAAATCGTCTGGGATGTTATAACTGACCACACAACCTCCAGCGTCCACAGATGAGTGCGCTGGATCAAGCTAGTTGAACCGTCCCTCAAAGTGTTCGGTCCATTCGCCGAGACAAGCTGTAAATAAGTGAGTCATTTTTTTTTTACACGTAGTTACGTCAATGTTTAGCCGGCGATCAGCGCACCAGAGAAAACAGTACCTAACTGTTCCTGATAAAAATGTCTTTTCCGTCTCTTAGGCTCGCCCGAGAAAGTAAGCCCCACGGTCCTTACATAGACTTTTCGTAAGTTTGAATTCCAGTTCACAGCGGTCCTTGTCATATTTGGAATCACAAGGGGATCAGTCGATATTTGTTCGTAAGTTCTGCTGAATCAGTAAAAATCAAACTTCTGCTGTACTTCCGACGATCCTTCGGAACAGACCTCCTCGCAAAACGTTCGCACAGCGGTTGAGATTTTTGTTCAGTGCTCGTTTGGATCACTGGGGTGACTCGGACAGCTTAACTGTTAACGCCAGTTGATAGGCGTTTCATGTACCCTGGCTGCTTAATTTCCAACTGCCTACTTTAGGTTTGTGAGCAGATTATCTCTGAGTGAAGGAAAAAAACAAAACGACCACGAACAAGGGCATGATCTGAGTCAAGGTTGTTATCCAAAAATGAGCAAAAATCTTCCACTGAGTGCGATCACCGATAAATGACCACGATATGAATAATGTGTTCACGGTTGAGTTGCACAAGTGACGCTTTGCCGTCGTCGGTACTTAAATGCGCTAATTAATATACATAGTCAGAGATGTACATAATTCTAACAGCCCATCACCAAAGCCAATGGCGTCGCGCACGAACATCAAACATACCATTTAATCAGTTCCCTTCTGGAGTAGGACGACCGAGTTGTGCGTTCGTGTTACCAGCAAACATAACGATGTGGGTTCAGTTAGTCTAACACGATCAAAGGCCACACCGTAGATGGCGTTCCTGACAGCGTCCGAACTACTGTCTGCTAGGGCAAATGAAGAGATGACAAATAAACAACGTCTTTCTGGCTTATTTCAACAGACTTTGAGTGAAATACCAAGTCTGACAGCACACAGACGACCATTCACTGGGATCCAGTCGAGTACGTTCGGCTCTGCCTTAGAGTTCAGCTTGACCTCAAGATTCGGCTTCATCATCACCAGAGACCCTGAAAAAGAACCATTGATCTAAATCATTATCTTAGGGCAAATTCACGTAAAAGGCAATGCTACGCGTTTCAGAAACACAGCATACATCCCATTCCAGACTCAAAAAGGTGCTCAACAAAGCAATTTGTTGACCTATTTGCCGAAGAGTGCGGACATTGAAGACGCCAATGTTTACCGGCTGTCTTTGTCTGAAGAGAGGATAATCAATCGCACAAAAAAGAACATTACACATGAGGAACTCACTCTACCAAAATCAGCGGCTATCGCCATTTGTTTATATAACTGCGGTGACTGGGCGAGGTAAGCACTACCAGAAAAGTAAGATACTTTGAACACGTTGGCGCCACCCTCAGATGCGGCTGAAATCATTTTCGGAGTCTGAATGTTGACGAATCCAGCTTTGGTCAAGTAGTCCATGAAAAACCGAACTACGCCTGCTTCCAGACGATAGATGGCTTGGTTGACCGGAGTACGCAGATCAATACAACGATGGTCCAGTCGGGTATCTTGATTCACTCGACTTAAAGCCTGTAAGGCGAAGTAAAAAAGTGAAATCACAGAAAGCGTTCAAGTATAAACGAGTTAGTAACCAAAGAACCAAAAGTCAGAACGTGGAGTTCAGACAAGGAAATCAGCACGTTCTGGGTTTTAATTAAAGCAGAGAAAAATAATGGAGATGAAGATCCAATTTACACGACTGGTCACCATAGATAGATGGGTAATCTTTTATAGAAAGAATGCTAAAAAGAAACAATAGAACATGGGCCTTAGTGAGATGAGGAGTTTCAGTTTGACGATTAAAAAGCCCGATAAAAAGTTCACACCGCGGTAAAAATAAACAGAGCAATGAGACAGATACAAGTAACGATCCTTTGAAAAAAATAGAGAGTAACAAAATTCACTTTGTCTTTTATGAGTAAAACAACTTCCTTTGCATTCTTAACATTCTGTGACAGTTGTAATGTTGATAAGAAGCAGAATGACGACTGGGGTGAAGGCTTATTTTATTCGATCAATAATATCGCTTCCCCGTTTTAACGGACGCAGTAGACTAAGCAGGTGAACTCATTCAAAAGTATGAACAGGTTACTTGAATTTAAAACCGGCAATCAGAGTTGAAAATTAACGCAAAACAAGTAAGCTATAGACGATTTGAATGCGATAGCAAAGAGGTTTAGTATACGCGCATAACTGAGTCACTCTTGTTCGCAAAAATAAATCAGCTAATTCATTTCGTCACACTAGGCTTTGTCAATGATGAGTACAGAAGTATTGTCCCACATCTCTTGGAATAGCGAGTCGTTTCGTAAAAGACCAAAAACAGTCAGTCATCTGGAGGCGGATCGATCTAAGAGGAGGATTAGGTGCATCTCTTGCTGGTGTCTCAGGATGATTTTGTGAGACAGAACAAACAAGGGAAACTGTACTGTTCCCGCTAAAAGTGGCCCAATATGAAGGATTTATTTCATAGAAGAGTGCTTAGCAGAAGCAGAGCGCTGTATTCTCAGACAAAGGACGATTGGCTAAAAAGCCATCAGTTTGGAACAACGCATGTGAGTTGTGAAAGAAGGAACATGAATAACAGTGTTGTCACATCCGCACAACCATAGGTCGCCGATTGAATGCCCTTAATCGAACTGCCGTCTTACACCCTGTCTTTTAAGATCGTCATTATTTCTTATTTGTCCCTTACTACTCGATAACTTTTTAAGTAGTGTAAACAGTTTGACGAAAACCGGATATAATGGCCCGATTTAACGCGCCCGAAAACGGACTGGAACTAAAAGCGAACATCTAGGAGAAAGCACAAAGGCTTGCGGTGAAAAAAAATAATCGTTCGTTTTTCCTAGTCTGGTTTGAAGCGCTCAGTTAAGGGGTTCAGAACGCAGAGGAAGTTTGTACTACCCAGTCATCGGAATAGGTTTGAAATAAACCTATATTTAAACGACACGACTAGAGCCGAATAAAGGAATACCAAATTAAAGAGAGCCTGTAGCCGTCGTTCTTTTGAATGAAGAGCCATCCGAAAAAGTGGTCAGTCTATATAATGAACCACACCTGCATCTACAATAAATAACGGTTAGTACGTGTACTGGATAGGTTAGATGTCTAAACAGAATTGAAGATAGTGCATTATGGAAAGCGAAACTTAGACAAGCCGCGAACAGGATTTGTTCAACCACCGGTGTTCTGAAACAGTGGCAGAGTATGCCGAGAAGACTGCATCGGCAATATCAAGGGTCATCGGGAAGGATAAACTGTTAGATAAACCGCCTTATTGTGTTTGAAGCGGTGGTCCAATAGTCAGTAAAGGAATTTACTGTGCGGGTATTGAAACTTACTTCAGCAGGGTGCGCCCGACTTTTTAGTTGAGATTCAAAAGACAGTTAGATCTTCTGATTGATAATATTGTCAGACAGCAGAAAAGTCTGAAGAAATGGCACTTGTGTTGTGAGCTTTTGTATTTCATAGGTTAAATTTTTCAAATATCATTTCGTTCAATCCTTGGGATACTTGCAAACTGCCCATATCATGTTGTCCACTACACTTCTGAGACTCCTTAAACCAATACATAGGTGGGGTAAATATTGCAGTAAGAAACCCGTGAGGTGATTGTAATTAGGTTGCCCCTAAGTCGACCTCCACAATAGACTTGTAATTTTTCGTTTTGGGGTTGAGACTAATTGAGTTGGATGCATTCGTCGAAATATAACAAGCAGTTGATCTTTTTGTTACACGCCCAATTGAAATCGAACAACAGATATCTAACGCTTAGACATAAGAACGTTAAGTTCACCAAAGCATTCGGCGGTTCGCAGATGGGCAGTTATGGGGATAACAACATCGGAATATAAGCGACAGTTGTTGGTCGCAAATGTAAGTTAGTATTCACAGAAAACGAAGATGACCGGCACCTTACTTCGCCCTGAATGGATCAGGCGGGTGATCAAAATCCCCAAGACTCATTATTTTCTTTGTTCACATTAAAACATTTGTTTACACTGCTCACACTAACGAGTTGTCTGAGTCAATGTGAATTGTACTTGTACATGATTATTTTCAAATCAAAGAATGGGAAGAAAACGAAATATACTATAGTTAATTTAGGAATAGTTCCCGAAGAACTTTTGGCACCCAAAGCGCAAAGTTACGTGAGATTAGGTATTTTCAAAAAGCTCAATGAGAACTCCAGAAAAGTGTTAATTACAAGTAGGCCTCAGGGTAAGTGACAAACATATCTTGAACAGCATGATATTGGGTAACCGTATAATTAAACTTGCCGAACTAAAGTGTTGAATCGGATTGAGAGGAACATGGAAATATAGGACATAAATCGGTAAACAGTTACCAACTACTCTGCAGATTCCGAAAAATACATACCGTTTCATCATCATCTGGTCGCATGGCATCTTCAATCTGAAGCGGTAAGGTGGGCAGGGCAGCGCTGACAACATACACGCGTTCACAATGCAGTTCAACCGTGTCGGGATTACAGCCTTCGATGAGAACCGGGCTCTTTTTCACACAACCATAAACATCGACGATTGATTCTTTGGAAATACTGTACACGTAGTGAAGAAGACAAAACAAACGCGGTAATCTATGTGAACAGTTTAGCTGACTGTAAAGTCGGCCTAGCTGTCGCTGAATCCTCGACTACGATTGAGGTTCACAAGTCAGTAACGTAATGGAACGACAAAAGAAGTCCAAATAATTAGCAAACACATAACGAAAAAACATTGGAGTATCTATTTGCAAATATATGCAATTCATATATTGATGCAGTTCATAGACTGTAAGGATTCGAGTTGAATGCAATTAAACATTTGCTGCAATAACTTCGTCTGTTATGCCGCACAGTGAGTAAGAGCGAGTATCGCAATGCCGCTAGATAATCCGCCGGGCTGCCGATTAAGTGACCAGCTTCAGTCGAATGTACAATGCGAGACAAGTGGGCTTGTCACACAAATAAGCAGCCACAGACAGTATGCGATAAGCAATCAATGCTGCCGATATGGTACAGCCACGGCTGGCAACTGAGTTTCTAGCAAAATGTCACACGGGATATGGGAGGTACATCCACCGTTCAGGCATTAACACTCTTGATTAACAGGCTGAGCTTGCTCATATCTTGAAGTCTTTTTGTTGATATATTGTGTCAGTTTGAGACTCACTCAACACCTCAAGATTATCACATAGCTCCCTTCTCAGTCTTTCCATGCGTGTTCACGGTCCGCTGATCCGGCGATACTGTAGCCTGAGTTGCTGGTCAATATTATGTTGGAGTCGAATAGAATGAAGAGGCTGAAGCCACCTATCACATTTCTGCTGATGCAGAAGTGAATTTTATCGGCAATCTCATGACTTTTTCGAAAAGCGGAAACATCATACAGGGTAAACTCTGGTAACCTGAAACCTCAAGTCGATCGTCCGAAAGTAGACGGATGCAAGCCAGGCGGACGTCCTTCGTTCAACTAAGCATTACAGGTGTGCACAGACAATCACTTGTTCTTGAAAGTCGGCAATTTTCATCATAATAATTGTTTTTGTGGAACATGGCGTCACTACGCTTTAAACCAACTCTGGACACAAATCAGTCATATTGCTATCAGTTACCACTGGAAAATCAACATAACAGGATGCCGATCATACCAAAGTGCCGGGTCAGATTTAAACCAGGACCTAATTAGTGTTTGCCCTGCAATTCAGTGGGTGCTTACAGCTTTACTTAGAGCAGGTCAATGCAGCTAAACTTACACACCAAGTATTATGGGGTTATTATCAAGATACACTAACTAACAAACCAGCGCACGCTCGCCAGCACCTCATTAGTGATAAAGAGATTGATACCAATCATAAATGCCTAAGAATGCAGCGTTCACATGGCTCGAAGAATATCGAACAATACAACGGGCTTATTGGACATCAGCGGCAAAATCAGCTGTGCCCATCTGTGACTGTCTGAAATTCTCTTATATCGTTCCAGTCAAGGGTAGAATAGCTAGATGTCAGTGAGGCTAATTGTGCAAGAAACGACCATACAGAATACAATTCATACTGATGCACAGACTGCTGAGCAGATCATTTTTAACTAGAGTCCGAATGGCCACCAACGCAACTGTGTGAACAGAAGATTTAACCATACGTTCTTCTAAAGAGTAACTACTGACTCAACTTCGTAAGCATAAGTCAGTGAGGTATTTCAACTCCTTAAATGCTACAAGTTCCCGGCCCAAATGACCTTTTCCGGCTCCCTTCCAGGATGATGACACTGTACACGTTCAACAGTCAACACGCCTCGTTGGTAAAATAAGATATGTGATCTACTCCTGAGACCGACCAATGCCATCCTAATTATGAATAGGCAAAAAACATCCACCAAGAATTTCATACGTACTACAGCCCAGTGGCGAATAAATATCAACCCCAATCGTGTTGAGAAGTTGAAAGTGGTCCTTTATATTTTCGCATTCTGTCGGCACAGCCACTTCAAAGATGAGACTTGCCTAACCCATGATCACTGACGGATAGATACTTGGGGCAAGTGCGATAGAAAGGCTTGGAAAGTCCACTAGTATTCCCCGACACAGGAATGGTGTTAGGAGACGCATCTCCTAACGAAGCAGCAAAAGCAAATCCCGTCATACTGATTGGTCGATCCGGCTTCGAGTGAATCGATATGTTTTAACTCACTCAGCTAACCAATCTCACTCAGTTAATCAGACTGCAGCTGCGCGATCGAACGTCTGTACGTTATCTGAACTGTTTCCACGCGTTCACTCTCTGATGCCCCCTATAACGTAATTTGTTCTAACGTTTTGACTGCCAGATATGATTGTCTCAATCGATTTGCTACGCATCTTGTCGGCCATGTATGGTTCTCATTTCGCCCTATAAATTTAGGGTCTCTGTGGCTTAATTCTGACTCGTCTTATCCTCCCAATAAACGCTGTTACCGCATCTATTCTCTTTCTTGGTTCTGGGTCAAGCGATTGAGCGCGTACCAAAGGGACGATCCAATAAATATTTTCCATTCTACCAACTTCTTTGGTTAGCTCCGCTTTTTGATCGATGATCAAGCCGTGGTTGGGTATCCTACGGATTCTATTCGCAAGTTACGTGGCGACCAGGCAAGTTTGTTAAACCAAGACACGAAACAACCAATTTTGAAGTCCGCCTGGGTCAACTGGGAATCTTCCCGATTGTAAACCTGTTAGGAGACGACTCCAACAAAACAACCTAACCAGGTCATCGGTGACGGCTGACGAAATATTTCATCAACAAAACACTGGCGTGTAGGTTGAACCAGCCAGGAGGAGGTGTGAAGGTGCGCGTGGGTGTCGTGCTAGCCTGATGAACCAATCAGAGTGCAACGACTATGGAAATGACCCTACTTGGCCACGTAATCACGAAGTGGCCTAAACAAGCGGACATTGGTTCACCTTGTGAATGGCCATATTTGGTAACTATTCCATATCATATATTTACATGCATTTTATTTTTCGTCGAATTTGGAGTAGACATTACAGCGTGTTTCTCCGCAGTCTTGTTCTTCTTGACTCCGTGTTAGCAGACTGAGTGAAGCCCCACATCAGGGATCCGGGTATAGCATTCGAGTCGGAATAGAACGTTTGACAGAGCAGAGACACGTAACATAAAGACACAAGGTTACTCAATACTTGTGACCAAAGAACCCATCAGATATGAAATAGAATCGTAATAATTGGCGCTTCGTGGGAAATCTGTTTAATTTTGAAACCATTACTTCATCTTCCCTCTCTATCCATTCCATGTTGCATGATCATGCTCACTCTTGTACCAGACATTGTGATAGATATACGATACAAAATATATATGCACCTTCAAACAGGTAAATAAACCTCATTCACCAGGGTGTCTATAGAACTCACGACAAACGATGTAGTGACATGAGACATGTACAAAAGAAAATCGACGTGGCGTTGAGAAAATATTCATATTTTCAGACTTCCACGTAGTTACTTAGTAACGGGAGCCGCCAAAATGAAGCCCTTGGACAATTTATCACTAAAATACCTAAAAGTCATATCATATGATTCAAAGAAACGCTGGTTTACCACTACCCAAGACTAGATAGAGCCATTTTGTGAGGTTTAAGGATAGGCCTAGAAGTTCAGTGAAAATGGTGATGTCCTTGAAATAATCGGCAAACCAGAAACAGTCGGGTACAGACGAGTTTAAAAACGGGGCAGTCAACAAACTGTGAAGCAAGATGAACATGAACACCACTCCAAGAGAAGGTGGCTGACGGAGACCAATGAATGCGATTCAGGCTATAAAATACGACCTTTAGAATGTTTGATACTTCAGGTACCACAAAAACCTTGACCAGAATAGGCGAGACTGGTGGACGGAATCCAACAATAGTCGCACATTTGTTAGTCTCATGCTTTCGGGTTCACATCAGATACATAGGCTCGGTACAAACCAAAAGTAGTCCGCCGTAAGTCAACTGCGGTGAAGTGTGTGTCAATGTTTTTAACATATAACCAACGACAGGCCAATCCAACGTCTAATATCGCTCACTTAAATGGTCCCAAAAGGCACAATAACGAAGTCTCACGAGACGAAGGGGATGGGGAGCTGTACGCTACTAACAATCTTTTCAAGCCATCAGTGAGCTGTCGCAAAACGACAACAATCAATTGTAATACGAAGTTAAATGTCGCATACATCTTACTTGTGCTCATTTTCCACAAGTAAGAAGTAAACCAAAAGTTTTGCCTAAATGTACCGTCAGTTTGTCTAGTATTAGAAACGGGGAAACACCAAACAGACTTGAGAAGAATGGGGGCAAAATTAGACCGAATAATTCAACGCTTAAAGGAATGACAGTGTGAAACACTACAGTCTATCACACTGTGCGACCAGCCAATACTTCTGGTCTAGACAGCATAAAGCAGGCTGCATTAATGAAGCTATCAGCTCCTATAACTCGCTATCGTCGCAGGCAGATTATCATACAGTATGTCCCACAAAGCTACAGATGGCAAAACGGACAGAAAATTTGTAACCAGAACAATTTATAAAGGGATTTTCATTTGAAGACGTCCGAGAATACGTAATAATTACCATAATGAGGAACCAAAAGTATTTTAGGTTATGAGAACCAATATGTAAAGAGTATTGAATGTGACACGTAGACAATAACGCACATAGGAGCTGTATGAAATACCTTCAGCTGAGCTAAAATTGTAGATGATGACGAAGGACTCCTACCACTCGATTAACCCGATGACAAGAGATATTATCATCACCATAGACAGCAATACAACAGTTTTTATCACCGACACTCAGACGCCACATAGCCACGAAGAAAGAAATTAAAGCCAGCAAAGGAAGACAGGGAAAAGAAGTGGAGAGAAAGGGATCTAAGTACTAAAAATAACTACATCTATACTCCAACATCAACATTTAAGGAGCTCACACCTTACAAGCGAATAACCGAGCAGTAAGTGAAAGTAAGGCGTCATCAACAAGACAACTTCCTTGCGGCTTTTACTGCCCCGCGTCATTAACTGCAACCACTTCACAGGTAGCTACGCCAAACAACAGCAACATTAACAGCACTGGGTCCAATTAGTCGCCATCTCATCCAACGTCTCCAGTCAACGACTCTGTGAGCCAGGAGATACCCAGCCTGGTGGGCAAACCCGATCTACATTGGCCAATCCTTTGGTGAACAACTTCATTCCTATTCGCCAGGTCATCACCTATCTATCTCGTACCTCACACCAGTCGGCCACAGCATTAATAAGCAGTGCTCAATGCGGCAAAAGACTAGCTGATATCACTAGTACATAACCCAACCATCTAAGTTTGTGCAAACGTACGGATTGCACGAAGAAACTCTTTCGGCAATCACTACCAAATACCCGCTTTCTAACTTCCTCGTTACATA
>LUCH01001648.1:105231-117836 GCA_013368495.1 Paragonimus heterotremus
ATGAAGGGTCAGCGGTAGTATGTTGTCGCCTATCCACCCTGCTGTATGCAGCAGATAGGGAGAACCGGTTTACACTGTGAGACGGTCGATGCAGTATGGAATTACTGCTGTTGTGAGTGGTAACGGTTGTGTGTGGGCTTAGGAATTGCCAGGACGCCCAGAACTAGACAGGAGAATGATAAGGATTCTCAACCAAAGCCTTTGGCTCAAAACCCTGCACCGCAGGACAGCGGGTGAGTAGCAGTGTATCATAACTGGTACTTTATCCCGAAATAGATGCGAACCCTCTTCCAGCCCTTGGCCTGGAAGATTAGGAAACTGTTGTATATCAGACCTCTATGTACTGGCTTGCGTGGTGTAAGTGACAAAGCCAATGGGATCGCCCACCATCCAGTTTAGCTCGAAATGTCATTTAGACACGCAAGTCGTCACACTGCGTCAAGGCCCAGTCTCGTAGTGACCGGTATACGGACCCTACGTAAGTACACAGTAGTTTCGAACTTGATTTAATTAGACGACGACCTCAGTGGATGACGACGATGACAGTGCAGGATAAGGCGCGTCTTTCATGTGCAAGTCTAAAATGCGTACCCACAAAAGCAATAAAATCACAAATTCTTAGAAACGTTCGATGTTAGATACAATAGTTCTGATGTAGGCGCGCAGAGGAAATTAATGAATGTCCAAAAGAAACTCAAGCATAGCATGGTTGTCTACGGGAAAACGTGATTAGGTGGAAAAGTCATTTAGAGGGAAGCCGTCTTTGTCACAAAAAATAGTAATCTTCAGGCGCATTCGAGCTGCTGGCCCGGAGCGCTCATCTATCAATAGGATAATCAACATGATTGACGAAAAAATCTTACTCAGTGTATCATGAAAATCAGGTAACAGTTGAACACTTCCAATGGCAATTTGGCCCGCCATCTGCTCCTACCACTTTAGTGACGTATTGTGACGGACCATGTAGCCAATGATAGTTTCATTACGTTCTCCGGTCCCTGTTGTCCGCCAACACACCACAGTCATGGGATAAAATAAAGCCTACTTGGTGGATTGTCCGCAAACTTTAGCTTCGTCAACACTCACGATAACCGCAGCAGCTCCAACCTGTCGCCCTAAAATTGTTGTTGAAATATCGGCAGATGGGGCGAGACTATAGCCTCCATTGAATACTAGATATTTCGACAGTCGCGAAACCGCGTAACTAGTAGCCAGTGTCACCAACGCTGAACCATATTAATGACGCCACGGCTGTGACACACAACTACGTCTTACCGCATTTACAGCGTAATATACAGAGGAAATCTAGAAAAAGAACACGAAAACCGAGTAGAGGATAATCATCCTGATCATAAGACAATACATTGACGACTTGCATGGATGCGCGACTACCATACAAGCAAAAGAACACTTGGGTATGAAGTAAACTAAAGGAGAGGGATGAGAACTAAGTATAAAGCCCTGTCTAAGCTCAAATGTGCAACCAGGAGGTACAAAGACTTAGCAAATAAACAAACGAACTTTGGGTGAAAAAACACAACTATCCTCCCGTTTTCATTGTCTCGCTTCATTAACCGCACTTATATCACATGCAACAGCCAAACGCGGTACTGAACCCTAAACGCCTCCAATACCCGATTTCGGTTCCTGACGGCGCCAACCTGGGAGAAAAACCAACAAACATTGGCTAACCGACTAGTAACCGTTTACACTTCCCTACCCTAAGTCATTGTCCGCCAACCCCGCATCTTGTACCAATCAGCTCCGGCTTCCGTAAAGTATTCAGCATGGTAAATGAATGGCTGGAATCCCTCGTACTCAGCTCAGTCATTCGCCAATGTGTTCTTAAAGATTGATACTCACTGTGAAATATCTGCAGTCCTACACCTATCATTGCTTACTCGACGGTGTCACTCTACGCGAATAAATAAAAGCACATATCGATTATCAAAGCAATGAAAGACAGTTCACCAACATCTGGTAACGGGCTTATATGGTAGACTGTTGTGTTTGATATTTAGACCTTAACTAGATCCCTCTGTCGACGAAAAGGTTCCAGGAGAGCGAAGACCCCCACAGCCTTTGATATGCGCACATATTTCGTTTCTTATACTGATGATGCCTCGTAAGCACACGAACCGGATAATTTACACAACATTATGAAATCACAGCTATCATGACGTGTAGCGACCATAACAAATTATATTTTTATTTTCTTCCCTCTCTATCTCTCTCTCTGGAATAACGAAGGCTCGTTTAATACTTACTAGCCTTCTGGGGGGAGCTATGTAGCGACTATAACAAATGATATTTTTGATAGTCGCATTCACTTGTACATTTCTGATGATTTTGGCTTTTTGCCCACTTTTGTTTTAGTCAAGCTATTTCACTTGTAATATCCGTCCCGGGGCTACAGAGACAAACAAATGATATTTTGTTATAGTCGCTACAGACGGTCCTGTAAAGGTAATTGACATCCTGAGGTTGCGTAACGCGCTCTAAGGTATGTAACAGAGCGTGACATATCGTACAATATTGTCAATGGTGCCTAAAGTGATTAATCTTGTCGTCCACATACTCAGGCTTACCCTCTAAAAAGTGAAGACATCTGTTGAAGCGCTGCTAGACAAGACCAATCAGCCTCCCGACAGCTAACAGATTTGCGCAGACATTTAGTGTGGACAATACTTTAATATTTTACGTGACAAACAAATGAACCGACTGTAACATCTTGAATACTTCCGACGAGCAGTCTGGAAGATACTCAAAAGACGGTCAACGTTTATTCAACGCACAGTCCATTTCTTTTCCGCATATCCAATTGGACTAACCCCCTGTTATTGTAAACAATCGAGGGATTGAAACTGGGATACTATATATCTGCGAAACCCCAAGGATGTGAAAATCTATTACAACAAATCCAAAGTAGTGACAACACCAATTGAAAGGAAGCATACGCACGTATGGTTCGGACAAAAAGGCTAACAATACTCCCATGTGGTTCTGTGAGTAATACATGAGCAACACGAACCCGGCTACGAAAGACAGCATTTCTTTCGAGACTCCATTGCCAACAGAGAGTACACACTGAAGGCGGCAGTCTTGGAAACGCACAACGAAAAAGCATAGTTTTCCCTTCATACGGCTGCGGTGCAACCGACCACGGATCCAAATATGCTTATCCGTATTGTTGTCATTCGAAACGTCCTTCAGCTCAACAAACTCGGGTCCATTTTTGTATTGCGACTGATGTAACGGAAGAACACCGTACATGGATGAGGCTGTCAAAATTCCCTCGTCTCCCTTGAATGTCAGAATAGGGGTATCATGAGGAGTAGCCTCCTTAACTGTCAATTTGTCAACTCCTCTGTTCAACTTTCTTAGCTCTTTCTTCGATAGTTTTTCAACACAAGTAACTTCACAATCGGTGGCCATTCCCCGAACCACGTGGACTAGCGGTACGTCAATTACGATGACCTTGGGCGGGAGAAGCCATAATATGATTGGCTAACGATTCAATAGTACAGTGGATTAGAGACGGAAATAAGATGCAGATTCAACGATTCACAGATTGATTCACGGGTTTGAATTAGAGGCCCAAGATATCCGACTATAGTCGGTTTTTCTTATTCAATGCCCAGCGGTCGTTTGTTGATCTGCAAGGCAATCACTGAAAACAGATCGTGGTACCGATTTTGGACATTACAGTATCAAGAACGGGGTAGTACTACTCACATGAGGATGTTGTAAGCGAATGACATTGAAGCAGTGTTTCAGAGCGATATTTAGATGCGCTGTCAAAGATCTCAGAAGGAAGGTTGTTCTAATGGTAAATAAACTTGTGAGAAAATAAATGTTTTCTAAGACAGGTTCAAGGATGAATATGGAAAAGCTTCCTGTTTAGAGAGACCCACATTAAAATGGTGTACAAGAATGGAATCATAGTGTAAGTGTTGACACCCGATGTGGATACAAATCATTAATTTTAATTTGACACTCATATGCGACGTTTCGTAGGCCCAGTACTAGTTTGGTAGCCGCAATCTGGACACGCTCAACAGCCCATATGTCCTTCGTCATGTCGGTATGCACGGCCTGATTAGTAAACTCGAAAAGCGGCTATATATAAACCCCGCAAAGCGTGTGAAAAACCCTATTTTATATGCGAAGGAAGTACGCCTAACCATCCTAACAGCCGCAAGTCCGTTTTCTACCGTCATCCTGTGATGATACGCTAACAACAAGTTAGGCAACAGCCAGATTCCCAGGTCTTTTTTCCAAATCGATTTTGATGCTATCCTTTTTGCTGAACTTACTATGATTTACGAGGGGATTGCCGTCACCTTCGCCGAATGATGTGTGCGCGCATCTCTCGTCATTCAGTGGGAAGCTCTAACTGTCCTACTAACGCCTAATTGCGTCAAGATCAATCTGTGGTGCGCTGGGATCAGTAACATTCTACATTATTAGATCTTTGGCTTATCAAAGAGCATTGCTACAACTATGGCCCTGAAGGTCGCTGATGTAAATGAGATATAACGGGTGACGTGGCACTGACGCTTGAAGAACTCCCGCAGAAATGAAGGAGGGACACGAAAATCTGATCCGGTTCCAACATTAACAGTTCTATTATTAAGGAAAGAGGCAATTCAGCAAACAATCTCTCTTTGGACACCATAGGCTTCCAGTCTGTTTTTAAGAGGATCGTGTGGGACACGGTCAAAATTTCGGCAAAATCGAACAAAATAGCACTTAAGATTAGGCCACTGCCTTCAACCTCCTTCAGACTATCCATGAAAATGAGCCTACTTTTTTTGCATGACCGTCTAGGAATAAAGCCGTACTGTGCATAAGAATAAAGATGGTCTGATAAGAAGTGGCTGAGGATGGCGCGCTCAGTTAAGCCCTCCATTATCTTGCACGGACTGTTAGCAATGTTGATTGGCCGATAGCTAGCCGGAGAGTGCCGGTCACCCGCTGTAAAGATGGGTGCGATCGTCGTTGGTTTGCGTGTACTGGGTAGAATGTCAGTCGGGATTGTTTGGTAACAGAGCTTACGAAGGGGTTCCGCCGGACAAGCGGATGGTTCCGCTGCAGGAGCTTTCGGGAATTCTGCCTCTCGACGCATAAAATATCAAGGTCCTCAGCAATTCATTGAGATGAGGTGAAGAGGTGCAGTTTCCCAACTGATGTAATAGATGTGGGTTAAGACGAGCCCTGAAAATTGCTACGGAGTTAGCAGAAACAGTATGTTCAGGTAGTGCATGCCGAGCCCTGCAAACTCGCAGTAAGAAAAACCTTCCTACATTCTATTTCATTTAGTAGGGGCCTCTGGTCTTGCGGGGTTACTGCTGTTGAACATCTTTCGGCACGGATGATTAAGATGACTTTCTTAACAGAAGGGTTTACACCAGGTCACTTTCGAGCCGTAGATACTGTGAAGGGCACATGTTCAGAGATGTTAGTCCTTCTTCATGCGGGTTAGTTTTCGGGCCCCAGGTTGCCTTGGTGGCGTGACGTTGTGCAGTCTCCGAAAGCAACTTACCCTTCTGGTGATGTGATGACCAGATCATGGGCTCATTCTCCAGGCGTGGCCAAACCAAGCCTCTATAAAGAAGCTTAAAGCAGCTAAGGTTAGAGTGGCCGGAAGGACAAGTCAGTAGCGCAATGTTGTTACTGGCATCGTCTACATGTGCTTCCGCGTTTGGAAAGCTCAAAAGGGTGTGCTAAACAATGTTCTAAAGCAAGTACCCGTCGGAGTAGTACTTGGTGCTCACACAGCCACAGATATGCATTTCTTTAAATTTACCAGCATCGATATCCGGTTAACTTGGAACCAGTCGAATGGATTGTTAAGGCCCTTCTGTGGGACAACAAGATCGTTGAAAATTTTACGGCCCGCCAAATTTTGACGTGGATTTTATTGAACCGATAGGGTAAATCTGTCAGAGGGGCGAGTATATTCACACAGTTCATTGAAAACGTCGGTGACAGTTAACTATTACGGGAATCCTTCGAATCTGCTTTATGGTCGGGGGCGACGCAGAAGTTGTTGTGCCGCTGATTTTGTCAAATAAGGATGGTGTGCCTGAAGGACTGATACGGTGTCTAAGAAAAGCTGGCATTAGAACCCCAAAGGCATTTAGATGCATTTACACTAATATCACAGTTGCAAAACATCGCGAACATGTATGCATTGCTCTGCAAGTGGGCACATGCCAAATCCAATGCGCGTGAGACTTCATCAGTGAAGCGCTGGAACTTCTGCTGTATGCTACATAGCCTGGATGGCGTACGGAGTAGTTCATACAGGCCCAATAGTGTGGGTTTTCCTGTTTTCTGACTACCTCCTCCGTGAGTGGGTTATGATATTACGCCCGCACGAGGCCCAGTTTACACGCTACGTTCTTGCCGGATAATCCCGAGGCAGAATACTGAATATATGATGCTGGATAACGGCCCACAGCCGTCAAGTCATTCAAAGCGCGGCAATATCCACCTGGCCTTCAGCCAGTGGAGTACCTTCGAAGTACCATCTGCAGCGGTTTTGACCAACGGCTGTTTGAGTACCGGATAATACTTTAGATGCTGGCTAGCTAATTACAACACGTTGTAAGTAGTATCGGTTGAACCAAACGTCTAAATAATATCAGAAAGATATGCAACCAGGGTGTAATGTATACAACGGACAAATAGAACAAGTGCACTTACAGCAGGGGTTCGGACAAACTCCAGAGATGCAATCCGTGGGTGTGTTAAGGGAGTGTCTGGTGGAGTTCTATAGATGTCGACGTAAGGATCAACGGGATGGAAGCACTGTTTAGTCCACGGGGCACTGTAGGTGTGTGTTGTTCACCGGTGAGCGAGAGACCCAGAAAAGTTGCGGTCACTTGTGCGGGCGGTCTCGTAGTCATGTCAGACCCGGTGGGGACAATGGGGTGAATCTAGTGTCGTAGGCTAGCTTCCGAGGTGAGTTTGGTTGTATGTTGCTGTGTTTGCGTGCGTGTGTGTATGCACACGACACTGACTACAGTGGTGTTGTCAAACTGCGGGTCGTTCGAAGTCACCGTAGGTGCATGTGCGTAAGGGTTCTCCGCGATAGATGTGTAGGCTTGACATCCTGGTGACATGCCACAGTAAGTCGTTCAAGACATGTGACCATGACCACACAACAGTGTGGTGCTACAACACCTAGTTCAAGCTTGTGTTCATGTTCAGCAGGCGCTACTTGAAGTTTTGAGTTATCAAGCCGGTGTTGTCCAGCACGCATGAGTGATTCTTTCTCGGCAGTTTGGTTTCGCGTGGTCTGGTTTAAAATTCTGGCTGTTGTACGAGTCGGAGAAACCTCTTTAAAGGCGACTGAAATATATCTGGATGTTCCTGGAATGTTAAAGCACTTACAAACAAGTCGGCTTTAATGTATATTCCATTCACGGAAAGGGAAGTAATGTTATCAGCCAATGTGCGCCTTGTGACATCAACTAGGAGTTCAAAATAATCCAAGAAATTCATTCCATTGGTGGATGTTTCAACGTTGGCCAGGATGAACATTCACCTGGAATATAGCCTGAGGACAAGGTGAAAGTTGTCTGGCTTTCCACCGTAGGTGCTGATGCGGCTTTGGTGAACATTAACAAGCACATGGCTAACCGGTTTGACGGAATGACCTCCTGGTGGATGGAGAATGATGCAGACTTTGGCGTTAGTGTTGACAAGGGAGTTGATGATAGAATGTCTGCCCCCATGTAAAGCGGGAGAATTATTTGTGGCTTGCCAGTCACCGCGGTCGTCTTCGCAGACTGGCTTGGGAGTTTAACCATAAAAGGGAACGAAAGACAAAGTTGTATCGCTTCTCACACCTGAGTGCTTTGTTGGCATATATGTGATGACACCAACAATGTAAGGTAAAAATAATTATGTGCAACAAGCTCCACACCAGTAATACTTCGAAAATGTATTTTCTCTTTTTCCTTTCTCATTATTAACCCCGCAGGTGTTCAGAAAACCGCACTCTGGAAGTAGCCAGGCAACAACAGCAGTAGCTGCCAACCGGCCTGCTTATATGGTGAGCTTGTTGCGTTATTCAGCCACTCTACTGGCCACAGCCACAAGGTCTCCCAAGGCGAATGTACGTTCTTCCGACGAACGTTGAGTGACGCACCTGTAACCAACGACGCCAAATATCACAAACAAGTCAAGTCTCCGGAAACCGTGTTACTATTAGCATAAACAATGCAATCAATTACAAGGAACAAATCTCAGTTCGTTTGCGTTCGTGAGATAAGACACAATGTTTGGCCCCGATAGGCCGTCAAGGGTCCAAAAACCACGAAAAGTACAAGCACAGGCGACTGACAGGTAGTGACGAACCGACAAAGTGCGATCGGATTGGTCTAATATGTGTCTAAATGGCCTATCTTCAGACGGACCTATTAGTCGCCATCAATTTCACGGCGGTCCATAAGAAGGCGTATTCACAGGGGGTGGGGAGGATGAGACGGGCAGATAACAGTGAGTATGTGGGCAGGTGAGTGAGATTCAACAATTACGAGGGGCAGGATGGAGAAATTAGTAAAATTCACCGCGGGTTGTGGGAATAACAAGAACAGGCGTCTAGTTAGGCGGGGTCAAAGGGCAGAGTTCAACAGGGTCAGTCGAGACGAATTTTGACGTCCAAAAACGTCCTACAGTAATTTTTCTATGAAGTGAAGCAAAGCTTTATTTTCTTCAGTGGTTGCAACATTGTGGGATCAGCGTAGTCTTGGTGCAAAAAACTGGACACATCCTGTCGGTTGCCCGTTGTCCTGTGACCGGTCGTAAAGCTAACATTGCATGAATGCTAGTCGTAGACCGTCAATTCCTGAGCCATTGTGTTAGGGAAAAATCTTTCCCGGAAAAAATCGTTTTAACAGCTCGGCACCTGGTACAGAAAATTAAAATCGTCGAAATCTGCGTCATGGACTTATATTTGTTTGTTTTAACCGACCGCAAAGTGAAAACGACCTTATCGCAATTGTTTTTCGAAAATCAGTACGGCTGCTGATGTAGCCGATTGCGTGTGGCAATGTTAACACAAGGATGCTGGGATTATTTTTGATTTATTTGTTCATGCTTGTCATTCGTTTGTCATTTTGTTTTTAGTTGTTTATGTTTTATTTCTAGGAGATGGATTATATTGCGACTCTCAAGGCGATGTTTGGGGATCGCGAATTTCGCATTTTCTCACACTTTCGGGAGTATCTTCAGAGGTACGTTCGTCGGACGAACCGTAGTTTGAAAACCGCTCTCAAGCACAACAAGGCAAGGTGACATGGTTTTCTGAAAACCGCGCAGAATTATTATCGTCGTACGAAGCGCAAAAGTCGTATGAGTGTATGCAGGGATGTGCGACATGACTAGTGGGTTAACTATTGCTAGTCTTTTCGAATCAGTTCCCGCGACGCATTTTGCAGATCATGGTTTCATGTGGTCAGACGAGATGCTTGTCTGATAGTGAGCTCTTTCGAGTCGGAACACAATCACCCTCTCAATCGTCTGGTTTATGATTCCTATCCTACGAATCGTAGACTCACCTTCGGTGAAATGAACTAATGCAGGAGCCCGTCCCCGTACAGTACACCAACTTCTGATATTAATCAGTACGTAGCGGACTTTTACGGGAAGTTTATTACAACGGATGACTTTGGAGACATCCGTCGCAAGTCAAAGCCTGCAATGTGAAGCAAGTTTGCTGCGCAAGCTTGGTCACGAAACGCTACAAAGAACCTTGATGAGGTGCTGCCGGTAGTTAGCGTCAGAGGTGTGGCGCTCACCATTCGCGATGAAGACGACAGATATATGCAATTCTGCTTCGCCCGCTGAACGCAGGTTGAACTATTCCGAGATTTCCTGCGTATCACTATGTAGCGAAACAGCGTCCAATAAGGCAAAATCTTTATTGTCCAACACGCTAGATAGCATGGTGCGCGCGCTCGCGTTTATGAGTCAGCACTCCAGTCCTCAACACCCCAAGTTTCTGTTCATGCGTCTTGTGCAGTTCTGCACGGTTTGTATGTGCGATCGGCGCCTTCCATCCGGTGACTTTCCGCCAGCCGATCTTCGTCTGTTGGTCCGATTTTGTTGAGCGACGGCTAGTCCGGTCGCTCGTGTTGTCCTCCATCTATCCACAGTGGTCTTTGATCGTATACCACAACAACGTTGGGATGTTCCCGCGAGTGTTGGAACAATCGAATTCCCCATTTGGTCGTCCACTCCACTTTGCTTGACGTGTCTTGTCCGTTGGTCCGAACCGCTCGAGCGAAGATTCGACCGAATGTCCCCGTTGTCCGCCATCCGATCGTTGAGAGTTTTCGAACGTGCCTCCCCCACGTTGGATGTAGTCCACCGAGTGTTTGAATACCAGCACCTCCGGCCTGACAATCCACCACAATTGTACATTTCCCCATACTTCTGAAGCTGGAAGTTATATCAGCTCCTCGTAACAGACGGTATGGGACAAGGCCGACCTGTAATGTACGGGTACGTTCGTAGTGAAAAGTACGCTTCACTACGTAGACTTTTGACATTTTTCGTGGAATGATGGGCGAGCAAATTGCAGCGAAAACGTTTGTTATGGATAAGATAGCTGCGCAAATGAGAGCAACACGTGGTGTTCGGCTGCGTCATCTTATTGTGTTATCCTATGTGCGTGATGTCGGACGTAAGCATGTAAGTGGGCAAAATTCGTCCGTCATATTTGCTAGAAGACAAACTCTTCTCGCAATCGTTTTGACTTCCACCGAATAGCTACGGCAGACAATAAGTAACATTAAGTTGCATTGTTACACTGCTTACCGCAGGTTCAAACGTTATTTATGTATCATCGGCCGAACGGATAGGAAGTCTCTGAATTATTTGTTGTGCAATTGGCTGTACATCAAACCGACGTAGGCCATCCATGCGCAAATCGATGTTGTCCACTTTGGCGATCGAACGAACAATAAGCTGGAGAATGCAAACGGACGGTTGAAGAAGAGAACGCACCCAAGAGATTTCCCAGCCGTCGCCATTAAGAAAATATGGATTCACAGTGAGTGGCCGCTGCGAGAGTACGAAATACAAACGATCTATGGATGCGACCGTCGTGAGGTTGTGGATGTTGACTGGTACATGGAGAACATTCTCCACAGAATGACCACATTCGCAAGTCGGCTTATCTAAAATCACCTGAAGGGACGGAATCCACGACTCCCTTTTGAAACGGTATCTGAGTGCAAGGTAAGCGCCTCTCTAGTGGTCACCCTGAACACGGCAGCTTCGTGTGCAACAAAATGGTGACGCTTTCGTCGTAGGTAGCGTACAGGACACATGTGACTTTACTTGTTACTGTACACTGTGGCTGCCATATATACACACTCTGTCAGTGTTTCGCAAACATCACTACACCTACGGTAAGGTCTCTTGTAGTTTTCATTTCCATTTACGGAGTTCACATCCCAATCCATGTGCGGTGGTTTGCAGAGTACAACTTGCCAATTCAATGGTTGGTAGCCCCACGGTTTCGGCCGTGGTTTGCAGCCAGTTTCAGCCGTCAGTGTAAAGCCCTTCATCGTGTACTTTAAAAACTGCACGACTGCAACAAACGCACGGCTGTGACTTGCTTCAGCAACATTAGTAAGATCGTGGAACGTGCAAAGACTGGCTTATCTTCATACGACTTCCCATTAATTCAGCCACAAGCAGTATGCAACCAAAGCGATTGAAGAAGCCCAAAACAGGACTGCCATGTGGACACTGTGGTGGCCTGCCACAGATGGACAGTTATCGCTGTGGTGCCGATCGACTGATTTTCCACTCAAAATGTATTCAAACGAGTGTCTATTCTGCGGCAAACAGCCGCAACCTCAGTCACCTTGTAAGTGCATGTCCCAAATCTTTTTTGCTATTTCTTTCTACTTCAATCGTAGTTCGCACAACTTCGGTGATTATGGGAAGCGAGTCGCGCACACCACTCACACCAGAGTTAGACATAGGTCGGTCAGCTGACAGTATGCCGCTTGCACATGGACCGAGGAAAGCAAGCATTAACATCACCTGGACCGATTATCCTGTTGATACAATCGAAGTAGGTTCCTTCATATATCCGTACACAGATTGCTTGCAGATATCAGATGTGGTGAACTACATGATGATGAAGACTTCATCGGATACACGGTTCCAATCATCCGGGAGGATACCTGTAACACATGAATACCGAAGGCTACATTCTGTGCTAGAAAAAAAGCGGGGGTGGTATGTATATTTATCCACAGTTATCAAATACATAATTCGAAGTTTTATCCCCACGTTGTCCTCCCCAGTGATTACACTCGTCCACCTATGGGTTTTCCATAACTCGTAAGGTAGGACAAATAGACGGAGTAGTTATAAGTATGTAAGCATGGAGTACAGTTTTGCATAGGTGAAGTCAACTGCACACAGCGGCTTTTAAAGTGAGTGCATGCAGTGGAATCAGGCATTGATAATAGCTCAAGTAAACTGGACGGAGCAGTTACCGGTGTGAAAGCATACTACACACTTAGGGCTGCGTGTAATTGGCAGAACGTGAATATCTCCGTTACCTTTTA
>LUCH01001649.1:11483-21747 GCA_013368495.1 Paragonimus heterotremus
AATGCAACAATCTAATCAAATTGGCGAACTAACCTGGACATCCAAACTTACCAAGCACCGTCCATAGTGTCTCGTGGCACACAGAATCAAACACCTTGGTGACGTCGAAGAAGAGGGCGCACAGAGGCTGGTTTCCTTCTAGGCACTTCTCTTAATGCTGTCGAGCAGCGAATACCAGGTCGATCGTACTCCGACTCGCCCGAAATCCGCATTGCTTCTCAAGAACATTGGTCTCTGGGACATCCGTATTCAGCCGGTTCAGAAGGATTCTGGCAATCACCTTACCTGCGCAACTCAACAGACTGATGCCTTGATAGCTGTGGAGGTATTGTTTGCTAACCTCACCTTTAAACAAAAGTACTATCACATCATCCTTGAAATCTTGTGGCATCACCTCCTGCTCTCAGATGGAGTGAACCAGCTGGCGCAGTGCACGTTCCATCTCCGGCCCGCCATTCTTCAGGATTTCGCCTGGCAATCCATCTTCACCTGCGGCCTTACCGTTGCGAAGTTGACCGATCACTCTCCGCAATTCTAGTAAATTCGGGGCGAGAGCAAGTAAAGGCTTGATGGCCTGTTGCGGCAAGCTGTCCACGGTCACCGAATCAGTGGTAACAGGAAGATTTTGTAGGCCACCAAAGTGTTCGCGCCAAACTTTCATTATGTCCTCCGGCTGGGTGCAGGAACAGCCAGTGTCCACGTTTACCAGTGGTTTAGTGGACAGGGTCGATGGACCGAATATCGTCTTGAGCGAATCGTAGAACTCCTTATGCTGCCGACGATCTGCATAGCCCTGCATCCGCTCACCTTGCTTCATCCACCAGTTGTTCTTGACCCCGCGATCATGCTCGGCCGGTTGATGGCGGATACTCTGGAACATCGCCTTCTTCGCTTCATTGTCCGGGCCCGCTGTGGAGGCAGCAAACGTGGTTTCATCCCTCGTACCCTTTCGGCAATAACCGCATTGTTGTCGTCGAACCAGTCCGGACGTTTCTGGCGTTTGACACCAATCGTCTCGGTGGCTGCCGTCGTGATCCGTTCCCTGATGAACTGCCACATACCCGCAGAGGTAGTGGATACAGGAACGCCGCGCAGACGAGCGGCAACTGCACATTGAAAAGCAGTCCTCGTCTCGCAGTTCGCCGTTGTACAATAAACAGACTCGTGTACATGGATAAAAAATTTAACCCTGACCAGTCTATGATCGATGTTACATTGAGCGCAGCACATCACTCGCGTGATACGCACTTCACGAATGTCGCCCTGTCGCACAATCACGTATTCAAACAAGTGACGATGGCCGCTTCGTGGATGGGTTCACGTCGTGATGTCGCTCGCATTCAGCTGGATTCGGGTGTTCGTAGTAGCCAGCTTGTGAGTAGCACACAGGCGGAGCAGACGATCACCGTTCTTGTTAACTGAACCAATACCGTAGGTTCCGAGAGCTCCCGGCCAAGCTACTGAGTTGCGCCCGACTCGATCGCTCAATTCGACCAAGACAAACAGTCCATCAGTCACTGGCATCGACCGGATTGCGGCGGACAGTTGATCATAGAACTGGTCCTTTGTCTCGTTAGTGTGACATATAGTTGGATCATGAACATTAACAAATGTAGCACACTTACCTCGACCGATTCGCAGGCGCATAGACGGCATTCGATGGCTCATACCGTGCTGTTCGCCTATCATCGAAGCGTTGATGCGATCAGCGACGGCAAAACAGAGACCATGCTCCCAAGCACCGTCTGTCGGGTAACTTGTCTAGTAGGTGTACCCCGCACCTGCTTCCCGTAACCTACTCTGGTCCGCAAGCCTTGCCTCGCTCAGGGCTGCTATGTCGATCCCATAGCAACATAGTTCCATCGCGACCAGTGCAGTGCGCCGATCTGGCCGTCCGCTAGAGCTGCATCGATCCAGCAGTGTGCGCACATTCCATGCTTCAACACAGAGCGTCTTGTGTCCTCGGGCTTGTGTCAGGATGCTTTTCGGGTTACTAAAACTTGAATCAGCATTGTCTGCTCGGGGATTAATAGTGGGGGGACAGTATGAGGGTGAGTGATTGGCAGTAGCGTATTTTTGCCTATCCACCTCGCCATGTGCGGCAAATAGGGCGACCCTGTTTATCCTGTGCGACGGCGGACGCAGTTTTCTATGTGATCTATTTCGTGTCAACATTGTTTCCGTGGGCACGGAATACTGCCAGGACGCCCAGACCTAGACAGGAGAGCGATTAGGGCCCTCAACCAAAGCCTTTGGCTCAAAAGCCTGTACTGTAGGGCAGCAGGTGACACATACGTACATATACGCGGCAACATCAACCATCCACAGCGGACTTGACGGTCACAACCCAAGACATTCGGTACATTCACATGGAGATAATACTGCACAGACAAACCAACCACACATATTGCTCAGACAAGACAGTCACACACAAAGAATCAGATCAGGCAAAATAGAAAGCTCCAAACCCATCCGAAACACAACACACTGACACCATACACAACGACTACCTCACAACGGACGCATCCGCTTTTTGTCTGACTGCTCCTCTTTGATCTTTTTTGCCACCTTGTCGTGGTGGTCAGGCTTGTATGCTGTTTTGATCCGGAGGGCTGTGCTGACTGCGACTTCGGCCGTTGCAGCTTCGACCAAGCTATGTATACTGGCTTGAAGAAAGACATACTCACCACTGAACATGTACAGCAAGTAGCCACCAAAATGGCTACCGGCTTGTGGTATTCCTCTTACAAGTCTTGTCTTGAAATACTTTCTTTATCTGCTTGACTTCTGAAGACTCTGCGACGACTTAATCCTCATATACTTTTTCTTTAGCGCAGGATTCGTGCAAACTTCTTTATCCCAGCAGCTGATAACGGTCGAAACGGCCACGATTTTAACCTCTTGTTAACGAGAGACTCTTTACAGGCTTCTACCTCGGACTTCCCTAATGCGACAGTTTTTTTACATGGTGATCTACCACCGGGACGACCCGTCATTAGAGGCTGTTGGATGCTTTTCTATGGGCCGTTTCGGAGTGTTATTAGACTCCCAGTTACACAAGACATTAGATTAGTGTTTCACTCTAATCCTCAGGTCATCCGTAGCCTTAAGAGTGATCCATCCTTCCAACGAGTCTCCGAGGTCAAAAGAAAGCCGCCGGATATGGAAACAGACTAACCGAGTGGATCTGAATAACCAAAAACTTCGAACGGAAAGTCGTTCCGGTTATTCCTCTCGCTGCAGCCAGAGGCAAGAAAAAATATCCAGATGAGACTTACGGTAGATTACACATTCGAAAGTACGCTTGTGCAGAGATAAAGTCGCCACGAAGTAGCCAAGGGTTAAGTGGATGGAGACGAGGAATTTCAAGATGAAGTTCTCAGAAATGCTGCCAGCCAGTTCACACGACAAACCACCGTGATAGTTTAAAAAATGTAGTTCTCTATACCAGAAGGATCGATTTTCACCATCTCAAGAGTTGAAAATCCCGCTTTGGAAGTCATCCGATGATGATGAATGAGAGGTGAACCAGACGTCAATTAAACCCTGAGCAATTTTATCAACAAAACATCTGGAAGTCAACCCCCACCACAGGACAACATACAAGGCCACCGACATTATATCAAACTGGCACACCCGCGATGGTCAACGCGAGACAAATGAACACTCAGGTGCGCGAATCTTCCCCTTCAGTGATATTACACCTACACTGATCAGCGTATGCATACCAACTTAATACCACTAATTGCGGTTATCCGCAGTGAATCATTTACGTCACTTACCAATGTACCAAACTACCGCGCGTCAACAGTAAGCTGCTGTTTGTTTCGCCACTAATACGTTGTTGCGAGTAGATCGGGATGATGTAAATATTGTATTTCAACAACAAATGTGCAAAGCTCCTCATACTGAGATGGTACAATCCGTGTCCCAGTCGCAGGGATGCACCCATACGGATTATCCGTATAAGGTGGAAAAGAAAAAATAATGTTGATTAAATGAAGAATTTTCAAGTGTGAAGACAGCATATAGCAGTAGAAATGGAGAAGCCCGATAGTGTACTTCGTGAGTAGTGTACCTATCATGAGGTGTTCTCCTTTTGGGTGAACGGTCGCTCGTGCCTATGCTACCTATCTCAAGCCCGATCACGAGCATTTCTGAACCACCTCATGATGTTATGCACAGTGGCATCCGTGGTCGTCCCGTGGAGCTTTTGGTTTGCTGTGGTAAACTATAGCGGCGGTGTGTTAAATCACACGCTTTCCAGAACACCCGTGGCTGACTTGCCACAATTTGAGTTACACACGGTCCTTTTCCATTCGTTTTCCCCCGATTTTGTGACCTTGAAAACGTAACACTGGGGGATATAGAAGGTATTCCCTAGATAAAATCCCACGGTTCCGATTTCCCACTTCGTGAAGGTTTAGTGTCTTGCATACCCCCATGGGCATTATATATGTGAAAATTTTGTCTGTGAGTAAGTCCTCGAGTTTCTCAATGAGGATTCCAATTTTTGTAAGTCATTAATTGAAGTTACATCTATTCTACGCCTGAGATAGAAAACACATTTGTTTCCTCCGTCTTCTTTTCCTTCTGTTTCACCGAGAACATTTGAGCAACTGTGAGCTAAAGTTTACAAAGGTTGGACCTCACGTCCCTAACCTCATCTGTCCCGTGTAACGATTGTCGGGAGTATGCATGCTGCTTACCAGCCAGCAAAGTTTGCAGACCATCAGGAAAGTGATGAAAATAATGACGCAGCATGTCAAAAAGTTTCACTTACACGTCAGTCGAATTGTGTTCCTCGTGAAGTGTTTGTGCAGATCACGCTCCGTATTATGTAGTTTAAGGAACGAGATCTGTTTCAAAACTAAATGTGAGAATGAATCCAGTTGGGTTCCAACAAACAGTTACCTAAGTGATATTTTTGCTACATGTGGATGGTTGAGTTTGTGTGGAGGCATCATTCGGATGTCCTATTACAACTTCGGCGCCACTTGATTCTTGTGATTATGTGAACGTTTTAGTAAGAACGCATTTGAAGAAGTTTTCTTAGTGCTGGGCAGGTCGGGGCATCGAACTTAATGACCCCATAGATGCTCGCCCACAAATGCAGAGCTCAGATTACAAGATTTTTATATGCCCAAAACTTGGACGATTTTGACAAGCCAGCCACCTGCATTTTGGGTGGCCAGGTGTGGAAAAGATGTAATTGTTAACGTGACAACGAAAAATGTACTCGTTGAATCTTTTTTCTCTAACCGTCGGCTATTAAAATTAAATCATTGTTTAAACAAGCAACCGTTTTTAGACACAAGATTTGACCTATCAAATTTTGAACTTCATATTCCAGGGTAATTCACATATTTTTCTTAAGACGGTTACCTTACTAGCACGTACGTAGTGCGATCTTCGTGGTGCACACCTTACCCTCATGGGATTCTATTGGCCTACCTCAGACCGAAACTCATCAAGGGTCATGTGGCATTTCTGCAGTAACACGGTGTTGGCGTAAATTACAAGGCCCGTAATTGGGGTTTATTAGGTGTTCACTGCATTTACTCAGGGACCACGTGCCTCGGTCGGAACGGATATGATTAAATTGCCACTTTATTTTTGCCAACCTTCTAACGATCTCTGGTAGATTTCATAATGAAGCGATATGTAAGCAAGGTTATTAAATAAATAACTTGGTGATTCACTAGAAAAAATATGCTCTCATCGGGCTAAACCAGAGCAGAAAATACTGAAATACAGTGCATAATCTGGCCATAGTGAATGAATCACCATGGTATTCTACCCCTTACGCACTTGGTTCACTTCCGTGGTCATATGGTTGACCCTGTGCGCCCTAAACATTTCACTGTGCCCATATACCCCGACTGCGTGACTGTGGGCAACATCGAATATAGCCAACATCTTCTGTATGAGGTGCTGACCATTGCTGATGCGCGATGAAGGATATGCTGTTAGGACATACCATCAAGGGGTACATGCTACAATAGTAACATATTGCTAGTAGCACAAAGTCGGATATGAGCGAGTTTACACCGGCTCCCGACTGGGATTTTACGTGTGTTGTTGAGACAAAATATCCGTTTGATAAACCAACTTGAAAATCCATCTAAAAAACAGTTTTCGAAATCCAGTTAAAAACCCAGTTTACACATCTCGTTACGAGGCCTATACGCGAATTAACTTCAGAAAGACGTGAAAACACGTTTTTACAAATTAGCCAAACATCTTCAACAAAACGAAGCAGTGGACGTGGTGTATACTTATATCTTACTCCAAGTCATCTTCCACCCCTAGCTTCAGTTTGAAATGAACGGGCAAGAGAAAATACTGTTGAAATGTACGAATTCTGTTTCTCATATTTTGCAATATACTTCTAGGTCCTGCGTCCTGGCTATTTTTTTGTAGCTCCGTCATACCAATTTTGTCCTCTGTAGACGACAATTATGCAACCACTCATGGATTTCTGTGCTCATGTTGATATCCGTTCCGTAGGCAAATGCAGGGGTTCTTCGAATGGAAATTGTTAGCAACAGTGAACGTTCCTTGTAGTAAGCTCACTTTTACTCACCATCATGAACAGCAATACATCGACGGTTCACACTGCTTCTTAACTGCCACACAATCATACAGCTGTATAATTTTTTGCCTCTCAAAGCACGCTTCCGTTCTGCTTGGAGATATTAATGCTGTTAGCATCGTCTCCTCATATGTTGCGCGAGTAGTTTGAGTAACAGTTCACCTTCTGAAGGTGTCAGTAACCTGTTCCATGTATTGCACCTGGAGAAACTGGAGGCGTTTGAAAACATTGCTGAACACACTGAGAGCCTTCTGTTTTACTTTATTCTGTGAGGAAAACCTTCCAGTGAATCAAATTCGGCACCAGACCTAAAGTCGGACGACGATGGCACTTACTGTGAGTTCCCTTCTTTAGTCACACCTGGTATTCTGTAACATATTGAACTACGAGGACAAGGCAAATGCGTGACGCTTCTCCCAATGTACTGCAAACAGCCGTGAAAAGTGAGTATTTCTTGAAAATAACGAGTGATTTACCAGACATCCGCCTCAGACCTTTTTTTATGAAGAACAGCAGTTGCTTATGATTTCGGTCTTGGCAAAGTCCTGGTCGGGAGGTACAAAGGGGGTTTTTAAACGCTGTCGGTCACACATGGAATTTAGGCGGGCATATTGTGTACTGTGGGGCCGGATGCACAACAGTTTCGTGGCACTTCCTAAGTTTACAAATTACATAGATTCAGTGATGAAATGCCGCATCGTTTCCATAGATAAACCTTCACATGAAGAGAGGTCATGGCTGTGACGGTCATTCTGCATTCAAAAGCGAAGTAACTAATCGCTTTAACCTTTATTATCGTGCATCAGCAGCAGGACGCTGCCATCAGCGCATATACTCTCGTCAGTATACATGTCATCCCCACACTGTGCTGAGAAATGTTGAATGTATTTAACTTACCATCTTGGTTATATGTCGCATGAAACATAGCGTGGTGGAATAGCACAACGAGGTGCCAACTAGGGGAGAAAAGACCATTCAGTAAAAGTGGGTGCAGTTTCTCAGCGGTTTTCTTCAAGTTGCCGTTTGAAAATTCGGACTTCTTATTGCCACAAAAGACACCAGCTACAAAGGCAGCGTACATCCTAGAAAACAAGCACGATTACTGGAATCTTTGTACAGGTTCGTGGCAACGATCTTTGGTCGTGCGTGTCGCGGACTCCGGCCACTTGAAATCATTCAACAACTCCAGCAAATGCCCTCACAAACTGAAGTAAACATGAGGGCCATTGCTCAAGCCCCTCTTCCCAGCAAACGTTGGCCTGGCAAATGACATCCGCAGACCTCTTGAGGTACCTGGGGAAAAGTAATTTAAAAACGACAAGATTTTCCCTGTAACCCCAGGAAAACTAAGCGTGTCTTCGAACAAGTCACGGAGATCCGTTGAAAAATCGCCACGAAGTCGGTAACAATATGGATTAGACAGACATTTGAAGGCACCACTTATGGTGAACCGAAACGGACCTGAAAATGGCACCTGATAATTCCTTCGGAGGTTATACATTGTTCAATGTCCAAAGGATAGTGATTCGTTGTAGTTGGTAATTTTCAGCTTAACAGTCAGCAAATGTCACAGTCGATACGTAACAACACTGGAAAATACCAGCTTTCTGGTCAAGACTGCTAACAATGTTGCGCTCATCCTCCAGTCAAACAGTGTTCATCTCAACAGATGAGCTTGTATCCAGCGTTCTCACTAGACCCAACGATATATGTTCTACGCCAGTGGGCTGTGTAAACAATGCCAAAGTGGAGAACAGAACGTCAGTCAGACGTGTATTCTGTTGATGACTAAAACATTGGGAGTTTTGCTGTTCATACATGGCAAGACATGCGAGGAATGATGTTGGTATGACACATTTGCATTTTTACGCGCGCGTGAGAATGTAATTACACATTTGTTTGTAGTATATATTATAATACGCAACGGTATACCATCGTGCATTACACGCATTCGAATGCATCTTACAAGTATGCATAATTATACAACTACATAATTATGCATAGTATACGATGTGTATGCTCCTAAGTGCCGTTAATGCTGATTTGTGCGGAAGTTAATCAACTTCCTTCCTCACGTATCGATCATGAGGTCGAAATACTGAGGAGAACCGACCCATGAAATAATGGAGTGTACGTTTGCAACCACGAAAACAAAGCGAACTTTTCGTTAGACACCGACGTTTTGCTTGAGTAAGCGTTGGCCATAGGTAGTGGTAGGCGTGTCGTCAGCAGTAAGAAGCATATATAAAGAAGAGGGCGGCGCCCCACCGGATAGCAAAGGAACCACATTGGCCTCCTCCCCAGTATCTATCGGGAACATGGTCCTCGTTGATAATTAATCCCTGACATCATAAAGGTAGTTACTAGGGAAGGGACCGACCACGTTTGCCGCCACTACGGGCCGGCTTTGGCATTCCTGTGGTAGAAGTACTTACAAAGGGCGAGACAAAGCCTCGTCCTAGTGCCAAGCATTTCTTGGTACAAACGATTCGCCCGACATCTGAGGGCTGTCTTCGCGGCAATTTACCCTGGAAGGGGCAGAGCCCTGTCGGAGGACTTCAGTCTCCGTCTAAACCGCGCACGAGTCGTCCGGCATCGGTGGATGGGATCATCTGTGATACCAAAACGTCCGGACTATTAAGAACCTCTGGTGCCCGGCTTGTCCTCGCTGTGAGAGACAGAAGAAAGAGCCGGTACAGACGCGATTTTGTATTTTGTCTGTGAGTCGTGCTGCATTCATCAAAGATGATGATTTAGTAGCCGTAAGAGAAGTACGCGTGCCAAGTGGGAGACGCCGTGTCCACAACCCTCTGAGGGGTGTCTCATCTGTAGATGACAGTTTTGGAAACTACTGCGTTTGAAGCAACAAGCCAGACGGTCGCTCATCACCCAGATTTTGATCTCTACATACTCGTTGTAGAGAAGACCTGTCGGATGGCATTATCCGTTTGACAACAGCTTTCTCAAACGCCTCATGGATGTTTCCAGTGGATAGGTTGGGTAGGAGGTCACAAGTCTGCATTCTGACCTCTCTAAGAAGCTGGGCTGAAGGTTGGCGAAATTTCTCTGATATAAAATGACGGGTTGGCCGAAGAACTCTGCATTTAGTTACATAAATCTTAGGGCGGATTACGTGTCTACAAAATGTGGAACACTATTTCTGACTGCCCTAATGGTCAGCTTCTGTTTCGAGTCGATGGCAAAGCAAAACAAAAATGATAAACAGATATGTATGTAACCAATACAATTATGAATGAAAGACGGCGTGTATATATCTAGACAAATAAACGGAATTAATGGTAAGTTAGATCGCGAAACAGAACGGGTTAACGGTTTTCCTGATTTTCGGCTCACAAATTGTGGAGGACTTGAACGTTTTCACGTCTAAGATCGCAACTATCTCCGGCAATTGTGTAGTTCGCCGGTATGGTGTTTCAAGGCCGAAACGAGTTGAAAACGGCCATTTAGGCGCGAAAAGAGATTTTTCAAATTTTTCATGAAATATTAAAATGCATATTACGGGACAAATATATGGACTTGATCGAATATACTAGTGGTGTTGTGATGAGAAAAATCGGTCGTACCTAGAAATTGCCCATATTTGCACTTTCGTTGGAAAAAATATGTCACCATTTTTTCGATAAAAGCATAATGTTGGCTTTCCTAATT